>CAUYPK010141874.1:0-11332 GCA_963574355.1 Loris lydekkerianus | reverse complement strand
ATCAGAAAACCCCCACCCTAAACTCACCCGCAGGCCTATTCCCCTCTGCCTGTATTTAAATAGCTGTTAAAAAATAAAGTTTTTGGGGAGTTTGATCAGAATCCTGTCTTGCTCCCCGTTCTTCGTGTCTCTTGTTCCCTTCTTCCACTCTCTCTCCCCATATCCTAGGTCCCTGCTGAACTAGCCCTGCAGGCCGGGACACACCATCAGCTCCATTATCCACTGCCTGGCACGGGGCCCAGCACCTAATGTGCTATGGAGTGACTGTTTGTGTTCCATCCCTCCACGAAACTCACATGCTGAAGTGCTAAACACCCGGTTTTGCTGTATTTGGAGTAATGGAGTTTTTAAGGTTACAAGAGGTTATATTAATAGAATGTTGCCTGACCAGACAGGATTCATGTCCTTGTGAAAAGAGACTCCAGAAAAAGCTCACACTTCTGTCTGCCATGTGAGGACACAGCAAGAAGCCAGAAAAAGAGCCTTCAAGGGAAACTAACTGGCCAGAACACCTTGATCTCTAGAACTTAATCAGAACTTCCAGCCTCCAAAACTGTGAGAAATAGTAATCTGTTGTTTAAGCTCCCCAGTCTGTAGTATTCTGTTAGGCAGCGCAAGCTAAGATAGAACAAGAAGAACCTCCAATGCCAGGCACACCAATGACTACACATGAGGATTCCCCATAACTGCTCACTTTATTGTCCACATTATCAAACATTTATTAAATTTACAGCACAGTGGGCAATGTGAAATATATAGAGAAGGTCACTTCCTCAACTTACAATCTAATTGGGAGAATATGTACTCAAGTGATGGAGATAAAGCATCAAAGTGTCAGGATAGTAAGAGCTCAGAGGAGCCGTATGGAGGAGATGAGATGACTGTGGGGTAGGTCACAGGGCCAGGAGTGAACAAAGGCAGAGAAAACACTTAATTCATCCCACATGTGTTTTACTCCCTCCTACAGTTAAGAACATGGTGTTAGGGACTCTAGGAAAAGCAGAGCTGAGGCTCAGCGCCTATCTCAAGTGGCTAAAGCGCCAGCCACATACACCTGAGCTGGGGGGTTCAAATCCAGCCCGGCCCGCCAAACAACAATGACGACTGCAACCAAAAAATAGCCGGGCGTTGTGGTGGGTGCCTGTAGTTTTAGCTACTTGGGAGGTGGAGGCAGGAGAATCGCTTGAGTCCAGGAGTTGGAGGTTGCTGTGATCTGTGATGCCACAACATTCTACCCAGAGTGACAGCTTAAGGCTCTGTCTCAAAAAAAAAAAAAAAAGAAAGAAAGAAAGAAAAGAAAAGAGGAGATGAGTGAGGTGTCAGTCCTCCCAGCAGGAGAGGTGAGGTAGGACCTCAAATGCTGAATAGTGGCATTGTCCCCAGCTACCCTTAACTTCTGCAAACCTAATATAGGTGCACTGAGAAAAACAACACAACAGGAGCCAAGACACAGAATAATTAGGTAGTGTCTGCTCACATGCCATCAAAGGGCAGCCCCAGTACAGGCGACCTGGATGCATGAGCAGGCTGCTCCATGCCAGCCTAGGGCTTTTTGAGCCTGGGCTGTGCACAGTCTGAGAAGCCACTATGTGCTGCAGGGGTCTAGGATTTTGATCCAAAATATCCTCCAGTGGGGTAAGTTGAAGACATCACCAAGCACTCAACAAAACAAAGAGCCACTGGTTTTGGTCTGTAACACCACCTGCACCTCCCTAGGTATTTTCGGTTCTAATCACACTTGATTTTTGCCTTTAGTGCTGCCTTTAAAAACTGGCTAGGGTAAGGAGGGGAGAAGCTAGTTAGAAGTTAGTTGAGAAACTAACTTTTTCACAAGACATGACTCCACTGTAATACCCAGAAGAAGGCAAGAGTGAGACCAAGTCTATGGGGAAGTGGGCAGTTAGGACAGAGAGCAGGAAGTGTGGGAAATTCCTATCTGCCCAGGGCAGTCAGGCCGTGTGCCACAACAGCAAAGCCATCTGCTTTTCCACTAATCTCTAACAGAACACTTGAGTGGGAGGTTTTTTTTTGTTGTTGTTTGTTTTTTTGAGACAGAGTCTCACTTTGCCGCCCTTAGTACAGTGCCATAGCATCATAGCTCACAGCAACTTCAAACTCTTGGGCTCAAGCAATTCTCTTGCCTCAGCCTCCCAAGTAGCTGGGACTACAGGCACCTGCTATAAAACCTAGCTATTTTTTAGGGACGAGGTCTCACTCAGGCAATCCACTCGCCTCCGCCTCCCAAGTGCTAGGATTACAGGCGTGAATCACTGCGCCCGGCCTTGAGTGGGAGTCTTGACACCACAAACTGGCATGAGTTGGGCAGAATGGAGGCAAGGTAGAGAGAGGACCTGGAATGACAGCTTTGGCAGTCTGAGAGCTCTCTACCTAGGTGATGCCATGCTCTGATCCAGCTACTGCTTGCTCTAAGGGCTTGTTATTAATCAGAGCACACGGGGCATGGTGTTTCTGGTGGAGGGAGGCTGCTTTATTCTGACAGGAATTTGCTATGAGTCCTGAATTGCTGCCAATGCCACAGAAATGAAT
The DNA here is from genome assembly GCA_963574355.1 of Loris lydekkerianus. NCBI lineage: Eukaryota > Metazoa > Chordata > Mammalia > Primates > Lorisidae > Loris > Loris lydekkerianus. Next base: position 8,785 of record CAUYPK010141874.1, on the reverse strand, counting down.
ACTCTATGATGGACTATTATACTCACCTCTTCTCCTGCAGTAAGTAATCCAAGCTATTGACATAGCTTTCTGAACCCCCAGAGGTGGACTGGACAAACAGGATATGAGAACAATGAAAAAAGAGAAAAACAAAGGGACATGGGGAAAAAAGAAAATAAGTTAATCTAAATCAAGCCCATTACTTATTTTGTTTACTTTTCTGAATAGACAATGCATTTACATGACTAAATCAAAAATAATAGTGTATGATAAAACATCCCCCTCCTCTCCCCACAACAGGCACCCATAAGGTGGACATTCCTTGTGTGCTTTCAGAGACATTTTACGGAGACAAACAAGCAGTACTATATCATAGATTCCCCCAACACAAATGGTAGCATACCATACATGTTACTCTGCACTTTGCTCTTTTTTTTAATTTTTTTTTGAGACAGAGTCTCAGTACATTCCCCTCAGTAGAGTGCCGTATTGTCACAGCTCACAGCAACTTCAAACTCTTGGGCTTAAGCGATTCTCCTGCCTCAGCCTTCCAGGTAGCTGGGTGTAACAGGCACCTGCCACAATGCCTGGCTACTTTTTTTGCTGCAGTTGTTATTGTTTGGGAGGCCTGGGCTGGGTTTGAACCCACCAGCCCCAGTGTATGTGGCCAGCACCCTAGCTGCTGAGCTACAGGCACTGAGCCTCACTTTGCTCTTTTCAGTTCACTATGTTTTGAGAATTGTTCCTCATCAATGCCAAAAAGAGTCTCATATCTTCTCTCTTTTTTTAAAAAAACATTTTTAGCCAGGTGTTGTGGTGGGTACCTATAGTCCCAGCTACTTGGGAGGCTGAGGCAAGAGAATCGGCTGAGACCAGGAGTTGGAGGTTGCTGTGAGCTGTGTGATGCCATAGCACTCTACCGAGGGTGATCGTGAGACTCTGTCTCTAAAAAAAAAAAAAACATTTTCAGTTATTCTTTTTTTTTTTTTTTTTTTGAGACAGAGGCTCACTTGGTCAGTGAACCTCAGTACAGTGACATTAGCTCACAGCAACCTCAAACTCTTGGACTCAAGCAATCCCCTTGCCTCAGCCTCCAGAGTAGCTGGGACTACAGGCACTGGCCACAACACCCGGCTATTTTTTTTTTTTTTTTTTTTTTTGAGGCAGCTATGGTCTCACTATGTCACCCTTGGTAGAGTGCCATAGCATCACTGCTCACAGCAACCACAAATTCTTCAGTGATTATCTTGCCTCAGCCTCCCAAGTAGCTGGAACTACAAGCATCTGCCACATGCCTGCTATTTTTTTTTTTTTTTTTTTTGTAGTTGTCATTGTTGTTTTCCAGGTTTGAATCCACCAGCCCACGTGTTTGTGGCCAGGCACCGAGCCACACCAGGCTATTTTTTTAAGAGACGAGGTTTCGCTCTCGCTTAGGCTCTTGCTCGAACTCGTGAACTCAGGCAATCCACCGGCCTCAGTCTCCCAGAGTACTGGGATAACAAGCGTGAGCCACCTCGCCCAGCCCATTTTCAGGTATTCTGATGTGACTAAAACAATTTATTAATTCCTCAGTGGACATTTAGGTTATTGACAATCTGGAGCTATTACAAAGGATTGTAGCCCTGTTCTTAGAATAAGTTTCCTGGATCTATAGGTCTTCAAATGTTCCCATAATCCCCTAGCTCTAGCAGTTTATTTCCAATTGGAAGTTCATCACTGAAATTTCCACTTAGAAATCCTGATCCACTCGACCAGAATCAGCACAAGTCTTTGTCCCTACCAAGCCTAGACCCCAGCATCAAGGTTCCCTCTTGCTCCAGGGCTGTAATCCCAACTTTAGCTACGAAGCCTTGACAGGCTCCATGCAGAAGCAGCATGGATTTAGTGCCATACCCAAGCCATGTGTTAGCAGCATGGCCTTGGGAGTCTATACTCTCAGCCATAGGGTCCAAGGGCTGAGAATAGGCTCATGGTTGAGGAAGATAGGCAAGAGGATATGGCTGAGGAGTGGGGTGGCCAAAAAAGGGTGGCATAAGGGGACTGTGAAAGTTTGGCTAAAGAGGAGGAGCCAATAAGGGGAAATACAATGGCTTACCATGGTGTGGATATCCACCTCTGGAGCTATGGCTTGCTGGCTTGGACCTGCCATGTTGCAGAACAGCTCCTCCAATGAGGTCAGGCCCTCCTTTGGGTCTGAGTCTAGGAGCTCCTGCTCCAAGTCCTTGGGTGGCTGGTGAGCCAGTCTCCTCAGGCCCTGGGGTCCTGCCACACCTACCAACATCTGGGCTGGGGCCTCCTGGCTGGCTTGCAGTACGCTTGGGCTTAGGAACTCTATAGGTGGTGGGCTCCAGTCAGTGGGGAACACATCTCCAGGCACCTGCACCTTGAGCTTCTTTGGTGATTTTGGAGTTGGAGTTGGGGAGGGGCTACAGAGCCGCCGGACAGGGTGAAGAAGTCTCCGGTTCAGTGAGTGGTCAAAGAAGCTGTACTTTAGGTTGGGCAAGATGATGGGCACTGCCTGGACCCCTGTAAACAGTACAGAGAACTGTGACACCCCTGCCCACCACTATTCCAGACACCAAGCCATGCTGGATAATGAGAGGGGCAACTAGGTGAAGAGGCAATGTAGGACTGGTGCGGATGGTATGTAAGAGAAATCCCTCAACCATGGGTTTTCCATTCCCCCTTGGCCCCAATCCTCATGTGGGCTCTACCTATACAGATTAGGCATACTTACCTTTTCTCTGAGGAAGGGGCAGCAGAGTCTTCTGGGGCCTGGCCATCTGAAAATCATGGGATGTTCTGTCCTGGAAGGAAATGACTGTCAGGTGAGGTAAACCTTCACAAGAAAGCTGAAGGCTCTGAACCCCTAAGTATCCCAGAAAGAAGGGCCTAAGCCTGACAGTGTCTAGGAGGGATTCCTTCTCCAGGCCCATGCCAAGGAGCAAGCATTGTGGTACCACCAAGGACAAACTGCTGAAGTGAAGAAGGCACAATATAACTTCTCATTTCAAGGATGTTACAGGGCAGTCCCTGTGGCTCAGTGAGTAGGGCACTGGCTCCATATACCGAGGGTGGCAGATTCGAACACAGCCCTAGCCAAACTGCAACAAAAAAATAGCTGGGTATTGTGGTGGGCGCCTGTAGTCCCAGCTACTCAGGGGGCTGAGGCAAGAGAATCGCCTAAGCCCAAGAGCTGGAGGTTCTGTAACCTATAATGCCACAGCACTCTACCGAGGGCAACAAAGTGAGACTCTGTCTCTTAAAAAAAAAAGGATGTTGGGGCCCTGGTGTGTGCCACACCTTCTGGGGGCAAGACATGATTGCAAGAGGACTTTACCTAACAAATGCAATCAGTGTAACCTGGCTTATTGTACCCTCAATGAATCCCCAACAATAAAAAAAAAAGAAAAAAAGGATGTTATAAGCAACTATAAGAAAACCCAAACAAAACTAAAACCAGTACAGCTTAGCAGAAAACCTATGTTCTAAGATGACATCCCTCATGTCTTGCTTGCTTGGTGTCACACAGTTAGGCTATTTGCTCACAAAGGGGTGAAGCAGGATGTCTGGTCCCTGCCATTTTCCAAACACCAGCACAGATCTGGCTCATGGTAGGCATCTGTGCATTTCTGTTGAATGTGTAAGTGACTTAAAGAGACCTTGGGGTTGGCCCCAAAAGACTCCTCCAGCCTGAGGAGCTGCTCATCTCCAGCCAAGGGAGGGTCATGCCATATACACAGATTTAGATCAGGCCCATGCTCAGATACACTGCAATGCAGATGAAAAGCTAATAGCTAATGAAACATTATCAGTCTAATGATAAAAGGAAATGGAAGTTTATGAAAAACAAATACTAACTCAACAACGGTTCAAACTCGACAATAGTGAAAGAAATTAAAATCAACATGACTATGACATATTACTTAATAATAAATAATAAAAAAGTAAAAATCTGTAACAAAAAACATTGACAAAGCTGTGAGGAAATGCACTGCTGTTAGCACCTAAAATAGCTTCTTGGGCAGCACCCGTCGCCAGCTAGGTCGCCAGCCACATACCCAAGGCCAGCTGGTTCAAACCCAGCCCAGGCCTGCTAAAACAACAGTGACAACTGCAACAACAACAAAAAAAAAATAGCCAGGCGTTGTGGCAGGTGCCTGTTGTCCTAGTTACTTGGGAGGCTGGGGCAAGAGAATCGCTTAAGCCCTAGAGTGTGAGGTTGCTGTGAGCTGTGACACCACAGCACTCTACCCAGGGCAACAGCTTGAGACTCTATCTCAAAAAAAAAAAAAAAAAAAAAAGTTTCTTCTTTTTAGAGGTCAATCTATCAATACAAAAATGACTGCCAAAATGTCCATATCTGAGAGTGACATCAACAAAAATGAAAGATCAGGGAACTCCCAAAATCTGCCTCTCTACAAACTCAATAATTAAGGTGGGAAAAACTGTGACAACCAATACTTAGGAAAGTCTGAATTCCAATAAAAAACTAATGGCAACCACAAAGCCTGAAAAGGAAGAAGATGGGGAAGGAAAAGGAGATACATGGGGGAAACAAAGGCTTTGAAACAAAGCTCTCATGTAAGCCAGAGAATCTAGAAGGCTACATGTGTGCCCAAGGCTAGACGCACACCGAAGAAAGAACTTAGGCCCTCACTTTGCATCTCTGGCTCATTTTGCTCCACACAGCCAGAAAGTGATGGTTAAGGCAGAGTGGCAAAAGGCTTGGCTAAGCATTGAAGGAGTACCCCAACATGCAAGTACAGGCAAAAAGCCTATATACCTCTGTGCCCACCATTCTGAGAGTGAGCAGAGACAAAATCTTACTTTGCACAGTCAGGCTGAAACTGGGGCTGAACTCTAACTAGGCCATTAAGCCTGAGTGCTTTGGAGGTAAAAGTCCGGTGCTCAGAAGCTGGCCATGGGGGCTGAGGCATGCAGACACATCTCTGGTAAATCTCAGGAATCTCCCAGCTGTGGTTTTGTAAGATAAGGTCTCTACCTCCAGGTGATTTGGGCCTCCAGAGAGCAGGAGAACAATCAACCTTTTCCCCGCAGCAGTCTTGTGACTTAGTGGTTTAGGGGAAAAATGGCCAACAGCATGTTTTTCCAGGACTACTATTTTAAAATATAATAGAAAGTTTAGAAAAATGAGTGTCAGTTGATCAGTATATTAGCAGATTCCAAGAAAAGGTTAATTTGTTTTTACAACATACCTATGAAGTGATTGTGTGATTATTAATTAACAGTGTGTACGTACAGAACGGGCTATATAAGCTGGTCAGAAATAAAGAACTTTGCTATTTGCCACCAAGAGCATTACCCCCCTTTATTTTACACTATTTCAATAAGCAGGTCAAACCTCTGTGTCATTGACCACCCAAGAGGACCTCATGCAAGTGCCAGGAGTATCTTCTTTTTTTCTTTGTGGCACTGTATGTTTAACATCTATCCAATCACCAGTTGATCACTAAACTAAAATAACAGAGACAGTGATCATACTCAATAAAATAGTCTTTACAAAAACAGTTAGAAAAATCACCAAACATCTACAACCCGCAACAAATAGCGACAACAAACCCTGAGGCAGAAAGAGAATCTGATTTCCAGAGTAACTGTGTTGTTATAGTCAAAATGTCCAACTTTCACTAAAAAATAATAAGGCAGGGCGGCGCCTATGACTCAAAGGAGTAGGGCGCCAGCCCAATACGCCAGAGGTGGCGGGTTCAAGCCCAGCCCTGGCTAAAAAAACTGCAAAATAATAATAATAATAATAATAAGGCAGGCAAAGAAACAAAGTATGGCTCATTCACAAGGAACAAAAGAAATTAACAGAAGATGTCTCTGAGGAAGCCCAGACATTGAACTTACTAGACAAAAACTTTAAATCACCTATCTTAAATATGCTCAGAATTAAAGGAAACCATGGGTGTAGTGGCTCGTGCCTATAATCCTAGCACTTTGGGAGGCTGAGGCAGGAGACTACTTGAGGCCAGGAGTTCTAAACCAGCCTGAGCAAGAGCAAGACAGCATCTCTACATAAAAAGAGAAAAATTAGCAAGGCACTGTGGTGTGTGCCTGTAGTTCTAGGTACTTGGGAGTCTGAGGCAAGAGGATCACTTGTGCAGAGGAATTTGAGATTGCAGTGAGCTATGATGATGCCACTGTATGATAGCCTGGGCAACAGAATGAGACTCTGTCTGGAAAAAACAAACCAAAGGCAGTGCCGATAGCTCAGTGGTTAGAGCGCTGGCCACATAAACCGGAACTGGTGGGTTCAAACCCAGCCTGGGCCAGCTTAAACAACAATGGCAACCGCAAAAACAACAACAACAAAATAGCTGGGTGTTGTGGCAGGTGCCTGTAGTCCTAGCTACTTGGGAGTCTGAGGCAAGAGGATCACTTAAGCCCAAGAATTTGAGGTTGCTGTGAGCTGTGACATCATGGCACTCTACCCAGGGCAATAGCTTGTGACTGTCTCAAAAACAAAAACAAAACAAAACAAACAAACAAACAAAAAAACAAAAAAAAAATAAAAAAGCTCAACAACATAACAGAAACCATAAACAAGAGTGAACAAAAACCAGTAGATTGATGTCTCACCAAGTAGAGAATATCAATAAAAATGTAAAAATTGGCTTGGTGCCTGTGGCTCAAGGCTAAGGCACCAGCCACATATACCTGAGCTGATGGGTTTGAATCTAGGTCAGGCCTGCCAAACAACAATGATGGCTGCAACCAAAAAATAGCCAGGTGTTGTTGTCAGCGCCTGTAGTCCCAGCTACTTGGGAGGCGGAGGCAGGAAACTCACTTAGAGTTGGAGGTTGCTGTGAGCTGTGATTCAATAGCACTCTACCCAGGGTGACAGCTCAAGGCTCTATCTCAAAAAAAAGAAAAAGAAAGAAAAATGTAGAAATTATAGAAGGGAACCAAATAGAAATTCTGGACCTGAAAAGAACAAAAACTGAAATGAAAATCCAGTAAAGAGTCTCAATATCAGATTTGAGCAAGCAGAAGAAAGAATACTTAGACTTTTAGATAGGTCAACTGAGATTATCCAGTCTGAGGAATAAAATGAAAAAAGAATGTTGAAAATGAACAAAGCCTCAGAGACCGGTGGGAAACCATTAAGCATATCAACATGTACATAGTAGCAGTCCCAGAAGGAGAGAAGAGACAAAATGGCAGAAAGAATTTTTTAAGAAATAATGGCTGGGGTAGCTCCTGTGGCTCAGTGAGTAGGGCACTGGCCCCATATACCAAGGGCAGCAGGTTCAAACCTGGCCCTGGCCAAACTGCAACGAAATAAACAGCTGGGTGTTGAGGCAGGCCCAGGTAGTCCCAGCTACTCAGGAGGCTGAGGCAAGAGAATCACCTAAGACCAAGAGCTGGAGGTTGCTGTGAGCTGTGATAACACAGCACTCTACTGAGGGCGACAAAGTGAGACTCTGTCTCTAAAAAGAAAAAAACTAAAAGATAAACAAATAAAAAAAATAAAAACCATATTTAAAGAAAGAAATAACGGCTGAAACCATCCTATATTTGATAAAAACACTAATTTTTACTTTCAAGAAACTTACTGACCTTTGACCTTTTACATGTAGGTCAAAGTTAAAGAAATGCATAACTATAATACATAATACATAATAACACTGTCAAGAAAGAGAAGAGTGACTTGTTGCAAGGTATTTTCAACTAGATTAACAGCCAATTTCTCATAAGAAACCATGGAGAGGCCAAGTGAGGTAGTTCATGCCTATAATCCTAGCACTCTGGGAGGTCAAGTAGGGTGGATTCCCTGAGCGCAGGGGTTTGAGACCAGCTGGGCACTGTGGTAGGTGCTTGTAGTCCCAGCTACTTGGGAGAGGTTGAGGCAAGAGGCTCCCTTAAACCCAAGAGTTTGAGGTTGCTGTGAGCTATGATGCCATGGAACTCTACTGAGGAAAACAAAGTGAGAGACAGTCTCAAAAATAAATAAATAAATAAATAAATAAATGAAAAAGAAAAGAAACCATGGAGAGCAGAAGGCAGTGAGATGAAATATTCAAAGTACCAAAAGAAAACGACAATTAACCAAGAATACTATATCCAAAAAGGGGGAAAAAGTTAATACATTCTCATAAACAAAAATTGAGGAAATTTGTAGAGAGTGAACCTGTCTTACCATAAATACCAAAGTAAATCCTTCAGGCTGAAATGAAGGGATATTAGAGAGTAACTTGAATTAACATGAAAATATAAATACCAGTAAAGATAATTACACAGATAAACACAGTACAATATAAATGTACTTTTTAACTGTCTCCTATCTAATTTAAAAGACAATTGCACAAAGCATTGACTAAAAACCTGTTTTGATGGATATGCAACAATAAAAAGACATAATTTATATGAGAGTAACAGCACAGAAGAGAGAACAGAGCTACATAGGTGCAAAAGTTTTGCATACTGTTGAAATTATGTTGGTATTAATCCAAACTAGACTGTGAACTACTATTTAGAGGAAAGTAAGTATAGAAGTATTATTGTATTTTGGGTTGTAACTCCTCCTTCTCTTCCCCCCACATGATTTAAAAGACAAATGCATAAATTAATCATACATCTATGTTCACAGACATGCAATGCATAAAGATTTAATTTGTGACAATAAAAACATAAAAGGTGCCCACTAATACGTCCCTTCTGGAAGGATGTTTGGAGAATACTTAGAGACCTAAAAATAGACCTGCCTTTCGATCCTATAATTCCTCTTCTAGGTTTATACCCAGAAGACCAAAAGTCACAATATAACAAAGACATCTGT
>CAUYPK010141873.1:0-14354 GCA_963574355.1 Loris lydekkerianus | reverse complement strand
GAAGAGTAAAGGGAAGAAACATGAAAACTCAGTCTTCACATAAGCTCCAAGGATATTAGGACTTAGAGAACTTTTCTAGTTTTATGAGAATTTGTACTACTGAATTTTATATATTCTTGTTTTTGAGATGAGCAGATCTCTGGGGGAAGTTGTTAGTTGTTCAGTTATAATGGCATTTCACTGTGACCCCTCTCAAGCTCAGATCAGTTCTGTAACCCAGCCACAAACTGTCTCTTTGGTTTATGATCCTGTGAGATGTCAGCCCGAGGTCCCCAGAAGTCATGTGTTTACAATGAGTCAGAGTGCTTTTCCTCTGGGTGGCAGTTGTCGGCCTTCTTAATTTTGGTGTATGTGCTTAATTCAAAATATCTAAACCTGCATTCTGGTCTGTATGTGCTATCCTGTTGATTGTATTATTGATGATTTTGGTTATCTTGCCTGAAGATTGATTAATACTTTATAATTTGATAGAAATAAAGTTTTTTCTGCTTATAAAAAAAAAAAATTTTAATGAGACAGGATGAATAGGTTTTAATGATCTATTGCATGCAGTGATAACCATAATAAATCATAATGCATTGCATATTTCAAAATTGTTAAAAGAGTAGATTTAAAATTTTTTTTCACGAAAAGTTATGTGACAGATACATTGATTTGATTAAATTATTCCACAATATAAGCATATACCAATATATCACATTGTATTCCATAAGTATATACAATTATTATTTGTCAGTTGTAAATGAAATTTTAAAAAATCATCAGTGGCCAGTAGTTCAATCAGTCATGTCTACGTAATAGAATCACCATAAAACCCCTAAGCAAAGGAGTTCGAAGAGCTTCCAGGTTGGTGATCACATAGATATGCTGGGATGGTAGCATGCCCATAGAGGGCATGAAAATTCTGCACCCACCCTTGCCGTATACACCTTTCTCATTTGGCTGTTCCTGAGTAAAGTGACCAAAAAAGATTTAAGCTTTATTAAAGCTGTGATCTGACTGAAGCCATTGTACATTTCCTATTATCTCTACAGACCAAACCATTTGTATCACTAACACATGACATGCAGCTCTTCTGTATCAGCTGAGGAGATAGCTAATAATATCAGTATACAAGAAGGAATGAAAAACTGATAGTTCAAAATTTTTTGCTAAAATGAATTATATTCTGTGTTTAAGATCATTCTAGTATAAAATATAGTAAAATTAGATGTTTAATAAACCCTTTAAATCATTGGTAAGTATACAAGTAAAACCAAAGTATTCACTAAACAAAATAATGCTATTCTCTTGATTACTTGCTTGGGTGTTGTCACACTGTATTATAATTTACTTCATTACCTTGCTATTTGATACATGTACATAGCATGTATTTCTCTGTCACTGTAACTATTGTAATAACTAAATGTAATTACAATAAAATATTGTAATTACAATACTATATATTGTAATTATATAGTATTGTCTTACTATATAATCAAAATAGTATTAATAAGAATGAACCTGAGAACCTGGGCCTGAACTGGGAGGTGGTCTCTCAGGTCTGGTGCTCAGTTATACATATGACCTGCGCCTCTCAACTTTTGCCCTATCTGTTAAATATGTGTTATTGTCATAGAATGCCTTTAAATCTGAAAAAAATGTCAAATTCATGAAAGAACAGCCTAAGGAACTAGTACAGATTAGAAGAAACTAAGGAAAAATAACAACTAAATGCAGCATGGATCCTAACTCAGAGAAGGAACATTAGTGAAGAAACTGGTAAAATGTGAATAACTTAAGTTAATAGTGTTACACCAATGTTAATTTTTTGGTTTTTATCATTGTACCATGGTTATATAAACGTATACAAGAACTCTACTATTTTGCAACTTTGCTATAACGTTGTCCTTTGAAGTGGTTCAAAATAAAAAGTTAAAGAAAAAAAATTTAAAACACAGGGATGGCCAAGATGTCAAACAAGAAGCAGCCGGCACATGCCACCCTCATGGAAAGGACTGAAGGAGGCAAGTGGATATCCATCTTCAGATAGATTATCTATGAGAAAGCACTGTGAATCAAAAGAGGTGACAGGAGGCACCCAAGTGAAAGAGAAGGAAGAGAGGTGACCTGCTCTGCACGTTGGAGGTACACGGGGAAGATGAACACACATGGGAAAGGCACAGAGGACAGAATCCCAGGGCTCCATACTTCCCCCAGGATCATTGCTATCTGAGCTGCAAGGGGACCCTACACTGCAGTATTGTACAGAACTGACATAGGGAGCTGTCTGGAGCATCACTTCAGAGAGAGGGCACAGTGTTGACCCAGTGACTCATGAACCCTGAGCACTGTGGCTGCTGCCATTTTAAAATCTTAGACCCAGAGCACTGGCTCTACCCAGGGTAAGAACTGTTGCTGCTGCCTCCCCATTGCCTCTGCCAGTATATGGGACAAGGGAGTAGGGAAGCTGGGCACACTTGTGAGTACTGTCCTATAGGCAGGAATTGTATGTCCGCCACCCCACGAGGGGATCTGGTCAGACTGACAGTCACTGCCACCTGTCAATGTAGGTAGGGTTGTGCTCAAGCTGGCACCCACTGGACAATAAGCTGCCCAAGGATTTGAATGGGTAAGCGCTCAAGCCAGCACAGGCAGACAGTCTCAAGCTCCCAAGCCAGTGACTGGGTGACAATCACTGCCACCTGTGGGTGTGGGTAGGGCTACACTCAAGCCACAAAGGTCAACAAATGTCGCCACTCACGGATCTAATCTTAGTAACACTCAAGCCTTTAAACTCTGACAATCACCGTGCCTGGTGGGCATGGGTGGAGCTGTGCTCAAGCTGGCACTCAGCTAACAACTGCTGTCTATGCATTTGAGCAGGGAAGCCCTCAAGCTGGCCAGGTTTATTAATCACTGTTCTCCACAGACACCGCCATGCCTATCCTCAAGCCACAAGACCTGGCATATGCTGTTGCCACTGAATCTAATCCAGACAGCTCTAAAACCAGCATAAGTTGACAATCACTGCTGCCTGTGGACATGAGCAGATGTGCACTCAAGCTGGCACCTAGCCAACAAATGCTACCATCTATAGATACAAGTGGAGCGTCTCTTAAGTAAGCCAGGAAAGAGCATCAGACACTGCTGCCAGAGGTTATGAGCAGGACCATATTAAAGCCACATGAGCCAACAAATACTACCACCCAGCTCTTAAGCATCCATGGACCATCAATCACTGTTTTGTATAAATATGGGTAGGGCTATGCTCCAGCCAGCATGTTGCCCATGGATCTGAGCAGGGCAACTCCTAACCCAGTACAGGCAGACATTTGCAGCTACCCACAGATATGGGGCTGCACTTAACCCAGCTTGGGCTGATTTTTAGTTGGTGATGCTGACAGAACTAGCATTCACTCACTCTGCAACATGGGAACCACCAATGACAACCATAGGGAAATAGTGAGGCAGGAGGTGCAAGAGAGCATCATTTAAACACTGAGAGTGCATCCACCCATCTCATGCCGAGTCAGTCCTCAAGAGTAAGACACAAATGTGCCATCCGGGGAGCTTTCCTGTGCTTCAAGTAGGAGAGCTCCCACTGAGGAGAATGGGTGCATTGCAAGCATATTTGTCTTGAGCTGAAAGCAGAGATTTCAGATAAGAGACAGAATAATAATTCTGTTTACATGGGGGGAAAAAACTGTCTTGGCACCCCTCCCCCCAAAAATCATAGTAGGGCTTTAGCAATGGATCTGAACCTAAAGAATTGCAAAAATATCAGAGATGGAATTTAGAATATGGATAGTAAATGGAATGAATAAGATTGAAAAGAAAATTGAAAACCAACACCATAAAGCCCCCCCAAAAAAGTTTGGCTCGGTGCCTATGGCTCAAGTGGCTAAGGCGTCAGCCATATACACCTGAACTGGTGGGTTTGAATCTAACCCAGGCTGCCAAACAACAATGATGGCTGCAACCAAAAAATAGCCAGGCATTGTGGTGGGCGCCTGTAGTCCCAGTTACTTGGGAGGCGGAGGCAGGACAATCGCTTAAGTCCAGGAGTTGGAGGTTGCTGTGAGCTGTAATGTCACAGTACTCTACCTAGGGTGACAGCTTGAGGCTCTGTCTCAAAAAAATAAATAAATAAAGAAAAAAGTTTTAGGACATAAATGAAAAAAATGAAAAACTTGCTGAAGAGATGGACAATATAAGAAGAGATATAACAGAACTTAAAGAAATGAAATTATTCAGGGAATTGCAAAATACAGCAGAAAGCATCAACAAATTAGACCAAATAGAAGAAAGAATTTCAGAGCTTGAGGAAAAGGCTTCCAAACTAACCCAGTCAGTCAAGGACACAAATAAATAGAAAGAAAGAAGGGGAAGAGAAGGGAGAAAGAAGAACAATCACTCATGGAAATATGAAACTGAATAAAGCGGGCTCATATAAGAATGATCCCTCAGGTATCCCTCAGGAAGAAAATAAAAGCAAAAAGCATTCAAAATTTATTCAAGAAAAATTTTGAGGAAAACTTCCTGGTATTGCCAGAGATTCAGATATCTAGATACAAGATGGTCATCAAACACTGGGCACATTCATAGCAATTGGGACATCTCCAAGACATGTCATCAACCTAGCCAAAGTCATGTGAAAGGAGAATATTCTTCAAATTACAACAGGAAAGCAACAACTAACCTGCAAAGGATAAGTCATTAGGCTAATAGCAGACTTCCCAACAGAGACTTTAAAAGCCAAAATTGATTAGGACCCCATTTTTAGTCTTCATAAACAAAATATCTATTAGCCAAGAATTCTGTATACTGTAAAACTAAATTTCATAAATGATGAAGAAATAAGACAAGCAAATGCTAAGGGACTTTGTCCCTGTTAGACCTATCCTACACAAAAAGAAGTGTGTTATACCAGGATCAGCACAATAGATAGATACCCACCAGGGTACAAACACCCAAGCTCACAGCTCTTATAAAACAATAGGAGAAGAGGGGGCAAAAACCCACAAGGTATCATCACGCATGATGAACAGAATAGTATTCCATGTGTCAGTACTAACATTGAACTTGAATGATCTGAATGGCCCACTTAAAAGACAGGCTAGCTGAGTGAATGAATAAAACATACCTCATATATGCTGTTTCCAAGAAATGCACATAACTTTTCAAAGACTTACACAGACTAAAGGTAAAGGTATGGAAAAAATATTTCACCTAAGTAAAAATGAAAAACAAACAGGTGTAGCCATTCTCATATTAGATAAAATAGGCTTTAAATAAACAATGGTTTAAAAAAGCAAAAAAAAAAAAACAGGCTCGGAGCCCATAGCACAGTAGTTGCGACATCAGCCACGTACACTGAGGCTGGTGGGTTCGAACCCAGCTTGGGCAAGCTAAACAACAATGACAACTGCAACAAAAAATAGGTGTGTAGCTGGTGCCTGTAGTACCAGCTACTTGGGAGGCTGAGGCAAGAGAATTGCTTAAGCCCAAGAGTTGGAGGTTGCTGTGAGCTGTGACAACACAGCCCTCCACCGAGGTTGACACAGTGAGACTCTGTCTCAAAAATAAATAAATAAATAAATAATTAAAAAAAAAAAAAAAAAAAAGATGGTCATTATACATATAACGGTAAAGGGAGCAATTCCACAAAAAGACATGATCATCTTATATATACGTGCAACACAGGAGCTCCCAGATTCATAAAGCAAATTCTACTAGATTGAAGCAAAGAAATAAACAATAGTGTTGAAACTACCAGGGATTTCTATACCCCACTGGGAGGACTGGACATCATCAAAACAGAAAATCAATAAACACTAGACTTACACAGGACTCTAGAACACATGGACCTAATAGGCATTTACATAACGTTTTACCCCCAAACTACTAAATATATAGTCTTCTTATTGTGTGGGACATTTTCCAAGACTGATCATATCTTAGGCCACAAAACAAGTCTCAGCAAATGCAAAAAAAATGAAAATATACCATGTATCTTCTCAGACTACAGTGGAATAAACGAGAAATCACTCAAATCTATACAAAGTCATGGAAATTAAATAACCTGATGATGAGTGATCCTTGGGTAAGTAACAAAATTAAAATATAAATCAAAAGATTCCTTGAACTGAATGACAAAGGGGACGTAAACTTTCAAAATCTGTGGGATACAGCTAAAGCTATCGTAAGGAGAAAGTTCATAGTCTTAAATGCCTCCATAAAAATTCCCAGAAAGATCCCAAATTAACAATCTAATGTCACATCTCAATGAACTAGAAAAAGAACAAACAAGACCCAGAACCACTGGGAGTGAAATAACAAAACTCAGAGCCAAACTAAATGAAAGGGAAACCAAACAAAAACAAAAAACAATACAAAAGATCAGTGAAGCAAAAAGTTGGGTATTTGAAAAGATAAACAAAGTCAATAGATCACTACCCAGATTAATCAGAAATAGAAGAGAAAGGACTCAAACTCAATTAGAAGTAAAAAGGGAGACATTACAACTCATACCACAGAAATGCAAAATATGTGTATTATGAAAACTTTTATACATACAAAATAAAATACATAGAGGAAATGGATAAATTCCTAGAAATATACCACCTCCCAAACCTGAATCAGGAAGAAATAGAAACATTGAACAGACTGATATTGAGCAGCAAGATTGAATCAGTCATTTAAAAAATCTACCAACAAAGCCCCAGATTAGACAGATTCACATCCAAACTCTACCAGATCTACAAAGAACTGGTATCTATCCTCAGAAATTATTATATAACATTAAAGAGGAAAAACTAGTATCTCTGTGATAACAAAGTCAAGAAAGGATACACCAAAAAAACTATAGACCAAAGTTCATTGTGAACATACATAGAAAAATCCTCCACAAAATACTAGCAAACCAAATTCAACAGCACATCAAAGAGATATTCACCATGATCAAGTGGGTTTCATCCCAGAGACACAAGGATGATTTAACATATTCAAATCAATCAGTGTGATTTACCACATGAACAGAAGCAAAAACAAGACCATATAAATCATCTCAGTGCATGCAGAAAAAGCTTTTTGACAAAATCCATCACCCTTTCATGATAAAAACCCTCAAAAAAACTAGGCATAGAAGGAATGTATCTCAAAATTATAAAAGCTGTATATAACACACTCATAGCTAACATCACACTGGATTGGGAAAAGTTGAAAGCATTTCACTAAACTAGAATAAGATAAGGGGTCCACTGTCATCACTTCAATTCAGCATAATTCTGGAAGTCCTAGCCAGAGCAGTCAGGCAGGAGGGTACCCAAGAAAGAAAGGGCACCCAAATTGGGAAAGAGGAAATCAAATTATTCCTGTTCACTGATACTATGACCTTGTGTCTGGAAAACACTCCAGACTCCATCAAAAGACTTATAGAATTGATAAATTCAGCAAAATCTGAGGTTATAAAATCAGTGTACAAAATTCGGTAGCATTTCTATCTACTAACAATAGTTGAGCAGAGAGTCAAATCAAGAACTCAATACCATTTACAATAGCTACAAAGAAAATTAAATACCTGGGAATATACTTAACCAAGGAGGTAAAAAATCTATATTAAGTAAGAACTACATAACACTGATGAAAGAAATAAGAGATAACACAAACAAATGGAAAAATACCTCATACTCATGGATTGGTAGAATCAACTTCATTAAAATGTCCGTACTGCCAAAAATGATTTATAGATTCAGTGGAGTCACCATACGAATGCCATATTTCAAGATCTAGGAAAAATAATCCTAAACTTCATTTGGAACCAAAAAAGAGCCCAAATAGCCAAAGCAATCTTAAACAAAAAGAACAAATCTGGAGGCGTCATATTACCTGACTTCAAATTATAGCAAAAGGCTGTGGTAACCAAAACTGGTGTACTGGTACTGGTGTAAAAGTAGAGACATAGACCAATGAAACAGAATAGAGAACCCAGAAATAAAAACATCTACCTGCAATCAACTGATTTTTGACAAAGCAGACAACACTCAAAGAAAGGAAGCCCTATTTAATAAACCATCTGGAAAAACTAGATAGCTTCATGCAGAAGAATGAAACAGGATTCCTATCTCTCACCTTATACAAAAATTAACTCAAGATAGATAAAAGACTTAACTGTATTTTGCCACTTATGATGATGTTTTTGTATAATGCATGCCCACATTTTAGGCCCAAACTTTGAGGAAAACACCCCTTGAAAAAGTGGCCATCTCTTGCGGGAGAGACACATCTAGGGAGGCCAAACACTCCCCTGATAAACATGCACATTGCACCACACTCCAACAGCTCCCAACTCTGCGAAGGCTGCCCCTTGCTTCTCTTACCTCTCCACCACATCAAGGGCACAGCCATGATGACTATGCATATGGCCAGCAGGGCAGCAGCTATTGAGACTTGCTTAGGACATGGGCAGCCAGGCAGATCCCTGGGGCCTGTTCAGGGCTCCCACCCTCAGCACAGCTGAGCCTCCAGTATTGACCCTCTCCCTGCATAGCCACAGCCTGTCTTGCAAGCCCTAACACCACCCCTGCACTTAGTGGAAGCCACTCCAGCCCACTCCTATTGGATCCTGAATCCTCCCCAGCTGCATCCCCATGTTCAGTGTTCAGTGGGCCCAGGTAGGAGGATACAGCAGCTCCAGAAGGCCTAATCAGCTCCCCTGCTCCCAAGCCATACTACCCACCTATAAGGCACATCCTTATTTTTCCCTCAAAAATTTGAGCAAAAAAAGTGCATGTTATACATGAGAAAATATGGTAAATGTAAGGCATGAAACCTAAAAATTCTAGAAGAAAACATAGGAAAAACTCATGTAGACATTGGGCTAGGCAAAGAATTTATGACTGAGGCCCCAAAGGCAAATATAGCAACAACAAAAATAAATAAATGCTACTTACATTAAAAGGCTTTTGCACAGCAAAGGAAATAATCAAGAGTTAATAGTCTACAGAGTGGGAGAGAATATTTGCAAATTATACATCTGATGAAGAATTCATATCCAGAATCTACAAAGAACTCAAACAAATCAGTAAGAAAAAAACAATCACATTAAAAAGAGTCAGAAAGAGATAACACGGAAGTTTTTTTTTTGTAGTTTTTGGCTGGGCTGGGTTTGAACCCACCACCTCCGGCATATGGGGCCGGTGCCTTTCTTCTTTGAGCCACAGGCACTGCCCAAAATGGAAGTTTTTTAAAAGAGGCTAGACAAATGGCCAAACAACATATGCAAACTATACAACATTAGTAATCAGCAGAAAAATGCAAATAAGAACTACAAAAAGATACTACCTTACTGCTGTCAGAATGATCATTATGAAAAGGTCAGAAAAACAATAGATGCTGGCATGAGGGGAGAAACAAAGGAATGTTTATACACTGTTTATGGGACTTCAGATTTCTTCCTGGAAAACAGTATGGAGATTGTTAAAAGAAGTAAATGTAGACTTACCATTCTATTTTAGCAATTCCACTACCTGGTATCTGTCTACCCAAAGAAAAAGTAGTCATTTTATTGAAAAGACACTTGTACTTAACTGTTGGTTTTTTTTTTTTTTTCATGGACCTCAAGTCCTTTT
This sequence comes from Loris lydekkerianus, assembly GCA_963574355.1. NCBI lineage: Eukaryota > Metazoa > Chordata > Mammalia > Primates > Lorisidae > Loris > Loris lydekkerianus. The sequence goes on along the minus strand of CAUYPK010141873.1, from coordinate 4,743 downwards.
TTTTTGTAGAGACAGAGTCTCACTTTATTGCCCTCGATAGAGTGCCGTGGCATCACACAGCTCACAGCAACCTCCAACTCCTGGGCTTAGGCAATTCTCTTGCCTCAGCCTCCCAGGTAGCTGGGACTACAGGTGCCCGCCACAATGCCTGACTATTTTTTTGTTGCAGTTTGGCCTGGGCTGGGTTCGAACCTACCACCCTTGGTATATGGGGCCAGCACCCTGCCCACTGAGCCACAGGTGCTGCCCTGTACTCAACTGTTTTTCACAGCACAGTTTACAATTGCAAAGATATGGAATCAACCTAAGGGCCCATCAGTTCACTAGGGAATAAAAGTGTGTGTGTGTAATTTGTCATATTACATGGCTGGATGTAATATTCAGCCATTCCAGACAACCCTTTATGAAGTATGTGTGTGTGTATGCATATGCATGTGTACAAGTGTAGATGGAAAGCCTCAAAAGCAAACAGGAGAGGCTCAGCACCTATGGCTCAAGCAGCTAAGGCACCAGCCACATATACCTGAGCTGGCGGGTTCGAAACCAGCCCAGACCCACCAAACAACAATGACGGCTGCAACCAAAAAATAGCCGGGCATTGTGGTGGGTGCCTGTAGTCCCAGCTACTTGGGAGGTGGAGGCAGGAGAATTGCTTGAGCCCAGGAGTTGGAGATTGCTGTGAGCTGTGATGCCACGGCACTCTGCCCAGGGCGACAGCTTGAGGCTCTGTCTCAAAAAAAAAAGCAAACAGGAGAGTGACCTGAAAGAACGGGAAGCAGGAAAAAAAAAAAAAAAAAAAAAAAGAATGGGAAGCAGGTATAGGATTCTTTATGGCTTTATACTCCAGCCTGTATGAGTGGTAGGATGCTTTGAGGGATTTTAAGTGGGGGATTGGTATGATCAGGTTTGTTATCTTTTAAACTCCCTTTACCCTCAACTGCAAAGGTTATGAGAGCAGATTTTAGGAAATCTTAAGAAACAGTAGCACATAAAAGGTACAGGCAAAGGAAAAGAGATTAGAACATAGCCCACTGAGAGAGGCAGTGGAATTACAAAGCAAAAATTAGTTGTCATATTGTATAGTGATGAAATTTCAAAAATAATAATCCGTTGTCAGCAGTACCAGATACTGTCAGAGTTCAAGTAAGAAGTATTGAGGCCCACTGCATGAACAGCATAAATGTTTTTAGTATTCCTTACCAGAAACATTTAGTGGATTTCTGAGGGCAGAACAAAAGCCAGATTATAGGGAAATGAGAAATAAAGGGGTGATGAGGAATTAGAATAAGTGTTGACAATCCTGTGAAAAAGAGTTTGTGATCTTGAAAAAAAGCAGGGTTGGTAGTTGCAAAGATGTATGTGGCCAGTGAGAATGTTTAATGTTGGAGATATTAAATGATTTTAAATGATGATTTGAAGGATTCAACAAAAGTGAAAGGTAAAGCTGAAGATATAAGAATGAGAAGATATGGGCTAGATTTAAACCTTTTGTGAGCCTGGAGAGAATGGACTAATTGCAGGGGAAAATTACCTTTTAGTGCAAATTGCTGGGATAGTAATACCCCAGAGGTACTATTTTATTAGTTGGGAATGGGGAGGATAGGACCAGTGAATCTGCTTTTCAACAAATACCATGTAATCAGTGATTTGCAGGCTACATTTTGATAAATATTGCTCTTTTTTGTATTTTCTCTCCTATCTATTTAGCCACTCCTGTCTTCAGTTTCTTCTCTATACAATCTAGATTCTACTATCTAGTGTTTTCTAAGATAGAATGATTTCAGACACGTCGTGGCCCCAGAAATAGAATGATGGTGAAAATCATTGGGGTTGTGGAAGTTAAAGAAGTGAAAGGCTCTGATAGGTCAAAATCAGTTGTGGGACATTTAAAAAATATGTAGATGTCAATTTCACCTCTGCAGATTCTGATTTAGTAGCTCTTAGGTGGCACCTGGACATGTATATATTTATATCTATGTATTGAAAAATCCCTACAAGTGTTAATGCACAGCCCAAAGAACTACTACATTAGTTTTCTACATGATAAATAAAGTTGACTCAGATTTTTGGAAGAGTCTGAGATGAAAGAGAAAACTGTTAAGCCCAGAATCATCCTTGATTTGAATTGATTGTAATTCTAGTATCCCTTAGGACAGCAGTCCCTGACCTTTTTCATACTAGGGACTGGTTTCATAGAATATAATTTTTCCAAGGGCTGGGGTGTAGGGGAGGATGTTTTCAAGCACATTACATCTCCACCTCAGATTATCAGGCGTTAGATTCTCGTAAGGAACACACAGCCTTCTCCTCACATGATCAGTTTACAGTAGGCTTTGCACCCCTATGAGAATCTAATGCCTCTGCTTATCTGACAGGAGGTAGAGCTCAGGCAGTGATGCAAGCAAAGGATAGCAGCTGTAAAGATAGATAAAGCTTTGCTCCCTCACCTGCCTTCACCACCTGCTGTATGAGCCAGTTCTTCACAGTCCACAAAATGGTACCATCTGCAAGGCGGAGGTTCAGGACTATAGACTTAGGCAGTCAAGGGAATTTGTTACTTTTCAAGATATCATGGTTACTTGTCGGGTAGAGACTATAACAATCCCACAGGCTTCTCTAGAAAGGTTGTAGTATAAATTGTGTGAGGAATTATACCAGGATGAGGAAACCTATGGCCTTCTAGGTCCTTAGGTGTGGCCTTTTGACTGGAGTAAATCTGTAAAAATACAAATTTTGGGCGCTTGTAGCTCAAGCAGCTAAGGCACCAGCTACATACACCAGACCTGGCGGGTTCAAATCCAGCCCAGGCCTGCCAAACAACAATGACAACTACAACCAAAAAATAGCCGGGCGTTGTGGCGGGCGCCTGTAGTCCCAGCTGCTTGGGAGGCTGAGGCAAGAGAATTGCTTAAGTCCAGGAGTTGGACGTTGCTGTGAGCTGTGATACCACACTCTACCCAGGCGACAGCTTGAGGGTTTGTCTCAAAAAAAAAAAAAAAAGAACGAAAGAAACAAAGAAAAAAAATTCAATGTTCATCAGCATTGTAACACTCATAAGGACCCCAAATATTTTAAATTAGAGGGAAAGGCATGAAAGGTTGTATTGCAGAAGTTAAAAGATGAAAATCAAAAGGGAATTTGTTACTTTTTGAGATATCAAAAGCAAAGAAAATTTTTTCGAGCAATAGTTAAGACTTGGAGATAATGCCACCGAAACAGCTTACAAAGGAGCTTATATACTTGGAGAAAAGGGGAAGCCATTCAGTGATGCAGAAATTGTGAAAGAATGCATTGTTGAAGTTGTAGGATGCGTAGACCCTGATAATGTTTCAAAGTACAAACTGCCTCTTTCAAAGAGAACATAACTGATCAGCAGCATGAATTAACCTTCAGTGTAACAAAACAACTTCATGTAACACTTCAAAAGGAAAATATATATTATTCGATCACTTTGGATGAATCAACTGATACTACTGACTTGCCCCAGGTTTTATACTTCATTTGAGTCATAACAGAAAATTTCCTTTGCTACGAAGAATTATTTGCTTTGGGCACTCTTGGCAACAGAATGTGGAGAATAGATATCTTCAACTACTTTCACAATAAATGTTGTAAAGATGGGCTGAATTTGGTAAGTTTAGCGAGTGTATGTACAGATGGTGTACCTTCCATTGGCAGGACATGAAGGGTTTATAGCACAAATTTTAAAAAAGTATTGACAGATTTAAATGCTCTCATTTCTTTTCTTGCATCAGCAAAATCTCTGAGCTAAAGCTATTATTTTAAGTGACACTTTGCATCAAGTTGTAAGTACTGTTAACTATATTTGTGCAAATGCAGCACAGCATCATCAGTTTCATAACATGCTAAAGTTGAATGTTAAGGTATTCAGCGTGGTTTTGCTGTATCATTTTAATTGCATTGGCTGGCTGGGTGCAGTGGCTTACACCTATAATACTAGCATTCTGGGAAGTTGAGGCAGGTGGATTGCTTGAGCTTAGAAGTTCAAAACCAGCCTAAGCAAAAGCAAAACCCCATCTGTACTAAAAAGAGAAAAACTAGCCAGGCACCCTGGTGGGCGCCTTTAGTTCCAGCAATTAGCAAGGCTGAGTCAGGAGGATCTGTTGAGCCCAAGAACTGAGGTTGCTGTGAGCTGTGATGATACAACAGCACTCTACCAAGGCAACAGAGTATTTTTTGACTCTCTCTCTCTCAAAAAAAAAAAAAAAAAAAGATAAAGTCTGTTGGGTAACACACTTTACCCAACACATTTTAACACCCAGGGACAGGTGTTTGCCCAGATTTTATCTCTTCAAGAACAGAAAGTTAAACTTTGTGAAGAATAGAATCAGGAATGTGAATTATTGAAAAAAAATTTCTATAGGAATGCAGCATTTCTGTGTGATTTCATGTCAAACCAGAATAACCTGAATATTTCTTTACAAGGTAAAAAAAAAAAAAAAGAAAGAAAAAAACCTAAGTCTACATATGATATGTGGCAAACAAACAAACAAACAAAAAAAACCACCAAGCATTTTGAAAACTATATTTTTTCTTTTTTTTTTTTTAATTTCTTTATTTTTTATTGTTGGGGATTCATTGAGGGTACAATAAACCAGGTTACACTGATTGCATTTTTTAGGTAAGGTCCCTCTTACAATCGTGTCTTGCGCCCAAAAGGTGTGTCACACACCAAAGTCCCACTCCCCTCCCTCCTTCCCTCTCTTTGCTCTTCCTTTCTGA
>CAUYPK010141872.1:0-17305 GCA_963574355.1 Loris lydekkerianus | reverse complement strand
ATAAATTTAAAAAAACATTAAAAAAAAAAAAAAAAAAAAAATAATCTACCCTAGAATTTTTTAAACTCTAAAATTAACAATCAAACTTGACGGATAAAAATTTTTTAACAAAAAAAAAAAAAAAAAAAAAAAAAGAATTGTTCTTTAGAAGACTTGTCTTGTACAAAATGTTTTAAAAAAATTCTTCAGCATGATGAAAAATGATATAAGTCTTGTGTATACATAAATAAAAAACAATGTTGGAGAATGAATAAATAGAGAGAAATCAACTTGGTTTATTCTTAGTTGATACAATAGAGTAATAGATTCAAAAAGAAAATAACAAGAGAATCTTGTCTGGGTTATTATAACGTATACATAAGTGAAATTAATTTTATAAGGCATAATAGGAAGAAATTGAGATTTGTGTCTTTAAGATACTTATACCACAGGTATATCCATATAATGTTATTCAGAGAGGAAAGAAGGGAAAGATTGAGATTTCTATGTTATAAGGTATATGCACTTCATGTAAATGCTTATAATGTTATTTAAAATTGACATTAAATTATTTGTAAATATATATTGCAAATTCTAGAGCGACTGTGACCAAAAAGTCTAAAAAAGAAATATGCGCCATTGTAAATATCAATTCACCATTGATGAATTAGCTAATATGATTATTCTAAATATACATATTAAAGGGATAATGAATGGGAAAGACTGAAAAGATACTAACTACTATTTCAACTATATCAATAATCATTGTAGATGTGAACTGGATAAATATGGGTATTAAAGATGGTTAATGTGAGAGTGGAATAAAAACATCATTGCTTAATGATTATAGACTGTAAGAAATCCACTTTACATATAAAGACAAAGATAAATCAAAAGAGTGGAAAAAGATGTGCCATATTGACATTAATCAAAAGGAAACTAGAATAATTATTAATTACAGAGAAAACAGATTTCATAATAAAGAAAATCAGCAGGGTTAAACAGAAGCATTGCATAATGATAAGGGGTTCCCAAGAAGTTGTAACAATGCTTAATATGTCCATATTTAACAAAAGAACATCAAAGTACAAAAGGCAGAAGATGAGTGGATGGTGGAATAGGAATCTTTGGTGATTTCCCACTCATAGAGACATTAATTTGAATAACTATCCAATATAATATAAATTTTAACAAAAACTATAAAAAATAGATTCCTGGTTATACTATAATAATAAGAAAAGATCCATTGAAGAGGATGTAAAGGACAGTATTACATTGCCTATGCACCCCTCTCACAAGCACATATAGAGAGAAACACCCTCCACTTGGGGAAGAAGAGGAAATCAAGCATAGACTTTGTGGTTATACCTTGCCTACCACAGTAATGCTTCACACTGGGTAGAGCCCTTTAGACCCTGGCACAAGGAAAGCACTCACGGAGACTCCAGACTTACCTCAAGTATAAGACAAATTCCTGTGGTACCCAAGTCAGGTGGAAACGTATGGCCTAGTCAAGGCAAACTTGATATCTGGTCCATATCATTGCTAGCTGTCTGCAGCAGCCTTAGACACTGAGGAAATTGCATTGGTGGGAAGGCTATAGCAGTTGTGGGCCTATGTCCACCACAGTGCTGTGCTGGTCTCAATAAACATGGGTGTCTGGTATGACCCAGTACTGCATCAACCATAACAGCCAAAGGGTTTTAGTCATAGCAGTAGTGGGCTTAGGATACATCATGACATTACAATGGTTAAAATGGTAATGGGTTTAGGGACTTCACTAGTCAATGTACCCTGAATCACTGGGCAGGCTTACTGATTAAGAAAGCTACAAAACAAAACCAGATTGCAAACACTGTATTATGTACCCACATCAATATCCAGACATTGATACATGTCCACAAGAAGCAAGCTCAACATCATCAAACGGAGAAAATAAGGTGCCAATGACTGATGCTAAAGAGATAGAGATGAAAGAACTATATGGCACAGAATTCAAAATTGCTGTTTAAAAAAAGCTTAGCAAATGTAAATTACATGCAGAGAAGCAATCAGGAACATTTCCCACAAATTTAACAGAAAGAATGACGTTTAATAATAAAAGAAAAACAAATCCTGGGGGTGAAAAATATGATGAACAAAATGAAAAATAATGTACAGAGCAATAAAAACAGAATTGATAAAGAAGAGGAAATAACTTGTGAACACAAGGATAGATTAATTAAAAATATACAGGAGGGGAGAGGCAAAAACCTATTAACAGGTGCAATGAACACTATTCAGGTGATGGGTACACTAATAGCCCTGGCTTAAGCATTATAAATGCTATCCGTGTACAAAAAACATGTGCACTCCTTAGTTATTTTAAAATAATAAAGTACAGTCACAGTACAAAAAAAGAAACAATGAAAAGAATGAAGAAATTTTATGAAATTTATATAGTAATATGAAAGAGTAAAATTATAGGTCATTGACATCCAGGAGAGTAAAGAGAGAAAAGGGGGAAGAAAGTCTCCATAAAGAAATATCAACAAAATCCTCCTAAATTTGAAAAAAATTATAAATATACAGGTAAAGGATGGTCAAAAGTCTCTAAGCAGAGTCAATGCAAATATGACCACAACATGACATACTATAATCGAATATCAAAATTCAAAGCTAAAGAGAGGATCCTGAAAGCAGCAAGAGAAAAGAATCAAGTAACATATAAAGAAGTCCCAATATATCTAACAGCAGACTTTTTAGAAGAAATATTGCAAGCCAGGAGAGAGTGGATTGATAAATTTAAAGTACTGATATAAAATAGTTGTCAATCAAGAATATTCTACTTGGAAAACCTGTCCTTTAGAAATGAAGGGCAGATAAATACTTTCACAGACAAATAAAAGCTGAAGGAATTCATCAACAGCAGACATGTTTTACAAGAAATACTAAAGGAAAAATTTCAAAATGAAAGGAAAGGACACAAATGAGTAATACACAAAACATCAGCAAGTTCATACCTCACTGAAAAAAGTAAGCAGACAATTAAATTTTGAAAACTGTAATAATTTAAGGTCTGTATGTAAGTAAATCACTTACATCTTCAATGTGAAAATTAAAAGAAAATTATTGCAATAATTTGTTCAAGGATATGGAACATAAAAAGAAGTGAACTGTGTCATCAAAAATTCAAAATTAGAAGGGAATGGAGGTAAAACAAATATCTTTTCCTGCCATTCTGTCAATCAAACGTTTAACCAGTTTAAAACAAACTATTATAACTAAAAGATGTTTTTGCTAAGCCTCAAGTTAACAAAATAAAAACCTATATACACAAATAATAAGCAAGAGTTTAAAATCTACTCCTAGAAAGAAACAATTAAGCACAATTAAGAATGACAGTAAGAGAGAAAAGATGCTATCTACAAAGCAATGATAAGGTAAATAAAATAGCAGCAAGAAATCTTTACCTATCAATAATTAAATGTAATATAAAACAATAATATAAAAATTAAATTGCTCCTGCTAGTTTTCTAAATTATGTAATATGCATCTCTACATGTACTCAAAGATATGACTGGTAAAACAGAAGCAGAATTCATTGTGACAAAAACAAATGTAAGGATTTTCTGTAATGTTTTATAATTTTATTTTATTTTATTTTTGAGACAGTCTTACTTGTTAACCATTGGTAGAGTGCCATAGCATCTTAGCTTACAGCAACCTCAAACTCTTGGGTTCAAGTGATCCTCTTGCCTCAGTCTCTTAAGTAGCTGTGACTACGGGCGCTGCCACAGTGCCTGGCTATTTTTAGAAACAGGGACTCCCTCTGGCTCAGACTGGTCTCAAACCTGTGAGTTTAGGCAATCCATCCGCTTCAGCCTCCCAAGTGCTGCGTTTACAGGCATGAGTAACTAACTGTGCCCAGCCCATGTTTTGTAATTTTATAAATATAAAATTCTGAAGTAACAAAAATCCAAGCTAAAGAGAGGCTGTGTGTTTTTCACATTTCAGAGGACATTACATTTACATGTATAGTTGACTACACATAAGAATAACCAACTATAAGAGAAAATATATAAAATTAGGGAAAATTTTGCATAAATGAAAATACTCATTGTCAAATAAAAATATCCCAAGAAAGAAGCATAAAAATATCCCAAGAAAGAAGCATGAAATAAAACTGTACAAATTCAAATAACTTTTTTTTAATTTAATACATATTTAAAGAATAAATGAATGAGTTATAATGTATGAAACCCAAACTCCTAATCTTGGAAATTTTGATCATGCTGAATGATTATCTCAAGGAATATATTTAATTCTATTGAATTTATTTCTTTTTTTTATAGTTAAATCATAGCTGTTTACATTAGTGCAATTGCCTGTACCCATTCTAAGATGCACCATAGATGTGGCCCCATGCTTTACCCTCCCTCCACCAAGACCTCCCCCCTCCCTGCCCCTTCCTTGGTCCTTTCCCCATAGTCTTGTGCTATAGTTGGGTTATAGCCTTCATGTGGATTTGAGAGTAAGTGGGAGGCAATCTTTCTCGCTGTCGTGTTTTATTCCTGATCTAATACACTCGGGCTAGGAATTCACTGTTTGGAACTAAGGAGGGAAATGAATACTACATATGATGCCCTGTCTCATTACCCATTTCATATTTAGGGAATAAAGTCTCACATAAACAAGATCTCATTTTTTATTCTATATGCCTATGGATATTTCTCTTTTGTACATTCTAGACTTATGAAGCCCACATTTCTTAGCTTAGTTTTGAATTCTACTTTGTTTTATCTTACTCTTTCTAAATTTGTCATTAATAGATTCTCTGTGTCATCTCCATTCCCACTTGAACTTGTCTACTTATACTATCCTTCCCTATTAGAACAAGCCTCAGAATACCTAATTTTTGCCAAAAACATCCTCAGAATAAAATGGACCAGGATATTGAGAAGTAATTAAATCACATATAAACATACATACATATATTTCGTATCTCTTTGCCAGCAAGACTTCCCAGCCTGCTTAATGTGATGACATTTATATTCAGTTCTTACATCATCTGCTTTCCGATCTCAAATAAAAGCCACTGAGGAGAGGATCTTTGTGTGAGAATACCGCAGGTGCTCCCTGAAGCCTGCTTTCCTTTATTTGTTTCTGCATTTCTTTCTATATACTTGAAGCAACGGTCATGACGAAGAGGGAATGAGGACAGTAGAGTTCCCTCTGGTTTATAAATAATCAAGGTACCTTCTTCACTTTTTAGGAAAAATATAAGCAATACCAGGAAAATTAAAGGACACATTAACAATTGCTCTCCCCTTATGATGGCCGTGAGTGCTGGTCACCATTTTTTTCTGGCTCTGTACCTTTCAGGACTGTGGTAGGAATGCAGTTGTTGGTCATTTTGTGGGTGAAAAAAGTGACAGCACTGGCCTGTGAGTAGTGAATAGAGGTGTCACTTCCTCACTGGAACATTTAATTGTTGGTAGAGTAAAACTTGTCTTTCAATCGGGCTTAGAAACTAGCATCACCTGAGACTGTGGCTGCTCCATCGTCCTGTCTGCCCCTGTGAGCAGAATCCTCTGCAAGAGCTGCGGGGAAGAGCTGCCGGAGTGGGAAATGGCCTTGCTGTTCTCAGACCCGTGGGGGTCCCCGGGTACCTGAGTGTAACTCAACCCACCTGCACATCACTTTACCTGCATTTTCAAAAATTAGTTTGATGCATCTCTTTCCACATCTTCATTCTCACTCGTGAAAAAGTTGCAAACATAAGCACAAAATTTAGTACATTTTCATAGTCAAAAATTGCATTATATTGTTCTCTTTGATTGGCAAGATATTACAAAAATAGAATGATATCATAAGCATTACATTTTGAGTCTGCATAATTTATGGAAACCAATGGATAAACTTTTATATCCAATAATACTTAGAAATTCTCATTTTATAATTAAGGTAGAACTTTCATATAAAAAAGGAGAAAGCTTTTCAAGGAAATGTATGTTTTTTTGTAATATTTATCCTCAACTTAGGAAAATTATTCTATTCAAAGTTATACTTAATAGACATAGAATTTATTCTTTTTCACTATATTATATTCTTTTCTAATTTGAATTCTTAGTACTTTCAAATACATGAAAAATAAATAAGAAAGTATTTATCAGGAAAATCTTTATAAAATTTTTAGAATTGCCTCTAGTAAACACAATAGTTTACAATAAAACACAGCCCCATATACCGAGGGTGGCGGCTTCAAAGCAGGCCCTGGCCAAACTGAAACAAAAAAATAGCTGGGTGTTGGGGCAGGCGCCTGTAGTCCCAGCTACTCAGGAGGTTGAGGCAAAAGAATCACCTAAGCTCAAGAGCTGGAGGCTGCTGTGAACTGTAAGGTCACATCACTCTATAGAGGGTGACAAAGTGACACTCTGTCTCTAAAAAAAGAAAAAAAAGTCTTGTTTTCTTATATGTCAATCATTTAAAAAGTGTTTTATAGAACAAAGATTGGTTTTATAAAAATATAGTTCTTTATTCCAGCACAGCATTTTTGGATTCTCACAGAAGAATGTACAATAAGAATAGAAACCTTATTGTCTATATTTGAAAGCTGATTGGATTCATTGATGAAGTGCACTGCCCAATTCTGGAAGGCACAGAAACCCAGTTAGGGAACTGGGTTCTTATTTTTTAATAATGAAACCTAATTCCTAACTTAGAATAACATGCTTTTATCCTACCTAATGAATGGTGTAAGCTTTCATTCCTTTATATAAAGAGAAACAGAAAGAGAAAAAGAAAAAGAGGAGAGAAAGAGAATTTCAAATAATTTTGTTATTCTTATATTATAAATTATTTCCTGAATAAAACCACTACCAATGAAATAGCTTTAAAACTACCCAACAAACTGCTAGATAACTATTCTAAAAAAGTTTTCCTCAACAATGAAGTTCACTACTCTTCAAAGAAGTGAAAGAAGCAGACTTGGAGAATAATTTCTCTAATTGCCAAAACTTTCTCTTAAAAAATTATATATAATGACAAAATACGTCTCTGGAAAAGTTTTCCTGAACATACTAGTGGAATAGCAAGTCCAGAGCAGGCAAGGAAGTTAAGGTAGGAGAAAAATTATGTTCCAATGAGACAAATACATCTACCTATAACATCTTCTACTCCTCTTAGGAATATTCCTTTGTTGATGTTAAGTATTGGACCCTTTTCAAAGACTGGTGAGTTACATTTGAATAGTGAGACAAAAATTCATGTTAGTTACAATTGTTAATGAATAAATATACAATGTGAGATTCAAATTCTCTTATGTATTCAGTCATTTTATTCTTGATAAAAATCAAAGCAATTCATGTGGGATAACTACTGTAGGCTGGAAAGTACTGATAGTTTTATATTATCTTATGTAATCCTCTTAAGCACATGAAATAATTTATTTTTCTCAATTTACACATAGTGAACTTGAGGTCCAGGCAGGTTAAATAAACTGCCCAAGGTCATACAACTAGTAAATGGCAGAGCTAGTATTGACAGCAAAGCTAGCAATGGTTGGTTTGCAAATCTGTACTTACCGCACTGTGTTATAATGAAATTAATTCAACATCAAGGTTAACATGCGGCAATAATAGAAAGGCCTTATTGTATTATGATATCTGACACAGTGTAAGTATTATGTCACAGAGACAGCTTAAATAGTTTTAAAATATATTATTTGATCCTCCAAATAGCACAATATAATTTCCACCATTTTAAGATGAAAAGTACTGAGACAAAATGGTCAGGTCATTCACCATAAACTCACATTTCTGAAGCTTCTGGAGCCACAATTAAACCCAAGGCAGACAGAAGCCAGACCCTCCAGAATGTCTGTTAAATGAAGTTAGTATTTTACGTGTATGAACACATGAAAAGGAGGGCTTGAGCAATTGCTTAGTAATTTTCTTTTTTTACACTAGTAAGTTTGGAAATTACAAAGGTAGCTATTTCAATATTCCACTATTCTTTTTCTCTGTTCTCTGCTAATCATATTGTTCTTTTAGGATCAATGAAATTATCAGAACTCAAATTACAAACAATCTTTTGGTCCAAATGATGATGTTAAGTGTTTTTGTTTTTGTTTTTATTTTTTAACAGCAAATGTAATTCATTTTTCATTTTTTATTTTTAATTATTATGGATACATAATAGCTCTACAAAATTATGGGAGATAGCAATTATAGTTAACAATTTCCTGTATACCTTAAAATAGCTAGATTATAGAATTTGAATGTTCCTAACATAAAGAAATGATAAATGCTTTAAGCGAGGAATGTGGCAATTGACTTGATTTGATCATTACAAGCTGCATCCCTGTAAAGGTTTTATCTACGGAAATACCCTGGACTTATGAAAAGAAAAAGGAGAGATTCTGAAAGTATTCTGAACACAAAAGCTTTAGAATACTAATTCTTAGATATAAAAGGAAAGCTAAAATAAATAAGAAGTTTATGAACACAAAAGCTCTAGAGTTTGTGTCCTAACCAGCAAACCAAAAAGTGAAATTTAATCAAACACTAATTTAGGTATTGCTATGAAGGTGTTTGATAGAAATGGTTAACATCTGCGATCAGTGGATGATAAATAAAGGAAATTACCCTTTAATATATGGGTGAGCCTCATACATTCAGATTATAGCCTTGCAAGAAAAAAACTTAGGTTTCCTGGAAAATAAGAAATTTAGTCTCTAGACCATAGCATCAAGTCCTCTGTGAGGCCCAGCCTGCCAGGCTGCTTTACATGTTTTGAACTTATCATCCCCCACAATTATGTGAGCAAATTCCTTAAAATAAATAAATCATTCCCATCTATATATTGATAGGCTGTCCAGAAAGTACCCAGCCATGCACTATGAAAAATAGAGACAGATGTGGCTGGATATTCTTCCTGACAGCCCTTTAGTGTACGGCTGATACATGTGTTTATTTCAAGCATTCTGAACTGTAATGACATTGTATAAAACAGGATTTGCCAAAGACACAGCCAACTTCAAACAAGCCTATCTCACCTGCCATCACCCGTGAATCTTATCTAATGCTTACATTCAAAAGATTCTATCTAAAAATGTAGCTTACTGTCATTTTCAGAGCACTGACTCCATCTTGGCAAACAATGCAATTTCCTTTGGTCACTGGTCAAAGGGATTTAGATTTGTGACCCACGATTCTTCTGAAAACAAATAGTTTCAATTATCAAAGACATATTTCTTTGATAAAATAGTTTTCATTTTTCAGTGTTACTGAGAAAGAGTATAAATAAAATTTTCTTATGGCAATTATCCTTGTATATAATGAAAAAATGATCAAAAAGTCATGATTTGAAAAATGATGGCCATATGATGACTTTTATTATTTAGGAATACCTTGACCATTACTTGAGTGAAAGTTATATCGATATACTTGACATATTAAAGCAATGTATTACATAAATACTACTATTCATTGTGATTATTCAAATTTGAACGAGGGGTTTATATTTAAATGTTTTTCTCCACAAAATGAAGAATATAATATATTTATATAACAAATTATTTCTCTATAAAATCTGGTCTAAATTTGCCATGGTAATTTTAAGAAATTATTAAAAATTTTAATTTTTCTTATGAACTCTTATGTTAAACAAAAATAAATAATCTAGATTGTTTCTCTAAAGATGGAAAATTAAATGACTTATTGCTTCAGAAGATTCCACCAATAACTGTGGATTTGTATCACAATTAAAAATAAACATGAACAAATTATTTCATGTCCAAGGCAATGCTAATATTTTATATGTAAAATAATACAGTAATTAGCCAAAGGATTATTTTCTACATTTCATAATGGCTTTAATTGAAATTGCATTTTTTGCTTGAAAAGTAGTGACACAATCATAGTCAGTTTTCTTATAAAACAAAAATTTCAAGAGTACAGAGTATTTAATTAACAAAGAATGATTAAATAGATTACACATGTGTACAATGTTCTTGTAATATTGGTGAAGTAAAAAAAAAAGAATCTTAGTACATGAAGCTGTAAACAGTCACTGTCCAGTGCTTGGTCCAAACCCAGTTTTTCTTCAGTTTATTTAAGATGAAGCCCCAGATTAGGGTGCCCTAACAACAAAGTCAAAGTTAATTAGTCTGAACTAACAGACAAGTAGTAAACTTCTTGAGGTCAGCTCCGCCCTCAAGAAAGTGGACATTAGGGAGAGATTTTAAAGCAGTGTCTGTTTTTATAGGCAGTGCAGGGAAAGGCTAAGCCAATAAAATGTAATGGTTCCATTCTATATTTTAATAGCAACCTCCAAAGGACAGAACACTTTCCTGTGTATTTGAAGGCAAAGCCTTGTACTAGGTTAAAAATGGTTCATAAGTCAAGAAAATTACTGTCATTTTACCTTCATTCGGAGCACTGAATATATCCCGTGAATAGCAATCAAACCACACCAATCATTGTCTTTTGGGGGGCAGGATCATTCATGCCTTGCGCCATGTAAGGACCTTGGAAGCCACTTTGAGACTCCCTTGGTTGATAAATCATAGGAGGATCACAGAGCTCCGTGTTGGGGAGGGGGGAAGAAACACCAAGCTAAAGAGTCTTGGGATGCTGCTGGGAAATGCTAGGCGTGAGCAGCTGTAATCAATTAAGGCTTCATTTTCTCCTCAGTCCTCTTTGGTTGCATGCCATAACAGCACAGGGCATCAAGGTTTATGACTCTAAAATAGCCTTGTCATTTTGTGAAGGCTAACAGAGCAAAGAGGTTTTGATAAATACTTTAAAAAAGTCATTTAGCCACTTCAATCAGATGAGTTTTCTGTTGTTTGTTTTCAGGATCTTAGTAGTACTCAAACCTGTAGTAGGTAAACACGGATGGCACCAAATTGATGAGGAAAATAAACTCTTTAAAAACTCTAGTTTTAGGGTGGCGCCTGTGGCTCAAGGAGTTGGGTTCCGGCCCATATTCTGGGGGTGGCAGGTTCAAGCCCGGCCCTGGCCAAAACCAAAAAAAAAAAAAAAAAAAGCACTCCAGTTTTATTAATTCACAAGGTGTTCACTTTAGTCTCCATTCTCTAGTGAATTAATTCAATCAATGTATTTAATTCACTCTTTGCACAAGTAATGGAACACTATGGAAAAGATACTATAATGGATCACAAAGTAAATATGAGCTCCAGGTCTCAACAGCTTCAAAGTTTTCATTTTACTCCAAGCAAAAGACTCTAATGATTCATTTTACTACTGTGTTTTTCATTTACATCACTTTTAGTACATGATTTTAAAAAGTGATAAAATAATGCCCTGTGTATTCCAGCACCAGCAGGCTCATCAGCTGTTACACTGAATGTTTACAGTAGGGAGGACAGACAAAGTACCTATTTTAAAACAGTGTTTGAGTCTATACTCAATGATTTAATTTCCTATCAAGGATACATATACAAACAAATTTCAATTTACTGAAAAAGGAATCATCTGGAGTTCTGGAAGCCAGTGCCTTGAAAAAAATTCCATTAATTAACAGCAGACTGCAGAAACAATAGGGCATTTCCCCCCTGGTGTTTGATGTAACTGCAGTAGTGATGGGATTCGGACTCTCCTCCACCTGAGATTTGTCTTTCACCAATCAACCAAACAACTAATGCACTGCAAGGTATATTATATTCCATCCACTTCCCAATAAAGTTAGTGGAGTCCAATCAGACCCCTATTGTCAGTAGAGAATCTGAAATTGATACAATCATCACATTGATCCAATGTTGTCAGTCATCCTACGTCACTACTTTCTTCTTCTTCCCCAGTGGTTTATAAATTCCAATGGACACTGTCCCAAGTTTTATAAAGTAACTGCTGAAATCATAGGTTTTTCACAGTATTCTCAAATGTAGTTTTTAAAAAGTGCTTCTAGTAGTTTTTCTACTTAGTACTTACCTCTTTGATAAATCCTATATACTTTTCACTAAAAATTAGTTTTACTATAATCTGTTATATTTTATCTATTCTCTTTCAAAGAGCCATACGAGGCTTACAATGTGTCATAAAGGTTGTGACTTTTAAAGATCTCTTCAGGCTCAATTTTATTTCTTTTATATTTCTCTAGGTACATGTGTATAAAACTAAAAACAATTAGATACACGGTTTTTATAATAATTTATTTATGTACCTATTATAAATTCTTTAGGCTTTTAAATTAAGTATATTGTAAAGATTCTTAAAGGCAGAGACCTGAATTATATATAGTTTTGTGACCATCGCCCTATATAACCTAGATATTTTGGCATTATAATATACAGTGTAAGAACAAGACATTTGTGTTAAGTTAAGCATCTCCTTAATTGATGCTATATTTCTGAACGAGTATGACTTTATTATCCACAATTTTACATTTAATTTCTTACAGTTTAATTTCTTAAATCTCAGATGATATCAAGACACTGGTTGGAACAAATTAATAGATTACACATGGAAGTATTCTGATCCTAATGTAGTAATAGAAGCATTAAAATATAATACTTCTCTGATCTTCCTTTGGCCATGAATACATTATGACTTTCATTCACTTTTCGGCTTCCCTCTAATTAACTATTCTCTATCATTTATAAACCTAAATTTTATCAGCATATTATAGGTTGGTGATATAGCACTTCCTCTCTCTCTCTCTTTCCTTCCTTCCTTCCTTCTTTGTTTTTTTATTTGTTTTGACAGAGTCTAACTCTGTCACACTGGGTAGAGTGCTGTGGCGTCATCATAGCTCTCAACAACCTCAAACTCTTGGGCTCAAGGGACCTTTTAGCTTCAGCCTCCCAAGTAGCTGGGACCACAGGTGCCTACAATGATATCTGGCTAGTTTTTTTTTTTTTTTTTAGTAAAAACAGGGTCTGCTTCTGCTCAAACTGATTGTCTTGAACTCAAACAATCCATCTGCCCTGACCTCCCGGAGTGCTAGAATTACAGGATTGAGCCACCATGCCTGACCATAGCAGTATTTTCTTAGACTCATTCATACCTCACCAAAATAATACATATGAATAAAGGAAAGCAGATTCAAATAACTAGATATAGTTCCAGACGACAGATTTAACAGAATAGATAATTTATATTGATATTAAGATTGAATGAGTATTTTGAAATATTTTGTGATGTACTTTAAACATAAACATGAGAAACAAGAATGTGAGTTAGGGATGTCAAATTTATACTTTCAAACACTGGAGTACTTTTACTCTCCTGACTGTTATATAAATGCATGAAATTGCTGAACTCTCATCTCCTTTGTGATTCAGTGCAGTCACCATGTTAAGAAGAATATCATTAATACTGTATATAAGAAATAATTCATTAAAATATAATTAAACCAATATATAACATGTACAGAAATAAAAATGTGTTTGTATTATATTCATATTTGTGTCACAAATAGAATGATACTGTCCATTTCTCAGATTCTGACATCCCCACCCTCAACTACAGTTGCTGTTTGTTACAAAAATGGGCACTATATATATCCTATATATATATCAAAGGCCTGGGGAGCAGATGCCACCCATAGGATAAATGATGTCATTGCCATTTGAGCTATTAGATAGTAAACAGTAACAAAATTAGGTCATTACTGACCAGGGCTGTGCACTTGTGACAAAATTGTTTCACCAAGAAAATTGTAACACCTGTTTAGAGAGTTGCTATTAATATTCATATATCCATCTAGAAAATCATATGTAAGCAGATGGGTGAAATTAGAAACCTGTCAAAGCACAATTTCTTAATGCTTTAAATAAAACATTCCTACAGTTGGTGGAGAAGTAATTAGATGCATGCTATATTCATTACCATTTTTCAGTGTCACAGTTTTTATAATTAGAAAAACTAATATGCAGGATATTTATTACAACATTGCAATTGGTACAAAATTCAACTTCTAAATCTTTAATGTTAATTGTAGAGAATCCAGGAACACTCAATACTATATACTTTTGCAAATGATGCCCTTCTAATTTGTCATGGTTTTTGTGTATGGAGAGACAAAAACAATAATGGAAATATAAATTAGATAGTAAGTATATTAGTTAGACCTAGAGTTTGAACCTTATATACTGAGAAATTTGTATTTTTTGACTAGAATATTCTATATTACATCCATAGCCTCTATATTATGTAATCTTTGCTTAGTGGCAAAATAACAATATAACCATAAAAAATATGTACAGTAGTATGAGTCTTACTTCTTGTAAACTTTTCTTCCTGTAATTTTGAAGTTTGCCATCTCTTAGTTATCAGACATTAATCTTTTAAAATAGGCAACAGAATCAACCTTCCTATTTTCATTACTATCTCTTTCTCTGTCCTTTGTCTCTCTGTATGTGTACGCATGTGTGTAGTAAATCACCAAGGTTAAATAAAATAAAAGAAAGAATATTATATGAATGAAAACAGTAAATACTAATTATGGCAAAGGCAGACCATGGATCTGATATGTAATGTTATAAGCTTCCTTAAAAATTGTTTTAAAGATTAAGTTGACACAGTCGTGACATTTAATTTAGAAAAGCATGAATACTTTACTTTAAAATATTAGAAAACATAAGTGAATGTAATAATACATTTGAAATTGATTACCTTGTTAAACAATATTATATATACTTACTTCTAACTCATGTCTTATTCATAGATGGTTATCAATGTTAGTAACAAAGTGCTCAGACGTTATTTGTTAAATTTCTACTATATCTCAGAGCATAAATAAATACTGATAGAAATAGTAATCTACTTTATGAAGTGAATGTCCAGGTATCAAAATATGAAAAGAAAAAAATTGAAAGGTATGTTTTATTTATAAACACAGATGCAAACACTAAAATACGTAATCAACAAACTAAGGAAATTCAGGAATTCAAAGCTAGTTTGATTCTGGAAAGCATATCCCTAGAACATAGTATTGTAATTTGTCAAAGAGAGTAGAAAAGCAAAATCACTTAAATTTGTTTGGCTGGGGCTGGGTTTGGATGGGGCTGGGTTTGAACTCACCACCTCTGGCATATGGGGCTGGTGCCCTACTCCTTTGAGCCACAGGCACCACCCTATCATTCTTATTATTTAAGAGAGCGATAAGTCAATATTATAATTTAAAACAAAAGGTGTCGACAAGGAAGAGAATTGGAAAAGAAGAAATGTAGGACCACCTAACACCTAACTGTATGTCCCCTTCAATGGAGCCAATACCTATAAAGGTACCTGTCTGTAGCAGCAAACAAAATATAAAATAATATATTAACTTGTAAAATTTAGATGATCAACTCACTCATTTGGTCTCTATTCTCCCATCTAGTGTTCTAAATTATGATTAGGAAACTGTTACATTGAACTTAAGTGCTTGCTTCTATGCTACATTATTCATCTGAGTTTGTGAAAGTGATGTTGACTAGGCTATTACTTTGAGAAGCATTCCAGGACCAAAGCATCCAAAACTTTTCACAAATTAAACTTTCTTTCTTTTTTTTTTTATATTAAATCATAGCTCTGTACAATAATGCAATCATGAAATACAACATGCTGATTTCATATACAGTCTGAAATATTTTCACCAAACTGGTTAACAAGCCTTTATGGCATTTTCTTAATTATTGTGTTGAAACCCTTATACTCGACACTTAGTAAACTTCACCTGCACCCCAAATAAATGATATGATTGTACAGTCATAAATCACTTAGCAATAAGGATAAGTTCTGTGATTTCATCATTGTGTAAACATCGTAGAGCATTTTTACAGAAACCTGAATAGTACAGCCTTCTACACACCCAGGCTATATAGCACAACCTATAGCTCCCAGACAATGAACTTGTTAAGTGTTTACCTGTGCTGAATATTGTAAGCAATTGTAACACAGTGATAATTGTGTCTGTAAACATATCTAAACATAGAAAATGTAAAAATAAGACAGAAAAGATAAAAGAGAGAGAGAACTGAGTAGGGTACTTACCAGGAAGGAAGTTTGAACGAATAGAAGTTATTCTAGGTGAGTTAGTGAGTGGTGAGTGAAGTTTATAAGGACCACGGTGATGTACTATAGGGCACACTATATTTAAAAATATAGTTTTCTTTCTTAAATAATAAATTAATCTTAGCTTACTGTAACTGTTTTACTTTATAATCTTTTATTTATTTATTTATTTTAGCTTTTTAACTCTTTCACAATAACAATTAGCTTGAAAAACACCTTAAATAGCTGTCCAAAATATTTATTTTTCCCTTTCTTTTTGTAGAGACAGAGTCTGACTTTATCGCCCTCTGTAGAGTGCTATGGTGTCACACAGCTCCCAGCAACCTCCAACTCCTGGACTTAGGCACTTCTCTTGCCTTACCCTCCTGAGCAATTGGGACCAAGGTGCCCGCCACAGTGCTGGGCTATTTTCTTCTTGTTGTTGTACTTGGCCAGGGCCAGGTTTGAACCCGCCACCCTTGGAATATGGGGCCAGTGCCCTATCCACTGAGCCATAGGTGCTGCCCAACCAAAAAAAATGTTTTATATCCTTATTCTGCAAGGTTCTTTTAATTAAAAATTTTCACCAATTTAACTTTTTAAATTTGTTTGTTAAAAGTTAAGACATAAGCAGACATTAGCCTAGGCCTACACAGGGTCAGGATTATGATCACTTCTGTCTTCTACCCCCACATTTTGTCCCACTGGATGGTCTTCGGGACACAGAACAAAAACGGAACTGTCATTTCCTGTGATAACAATGACTCTTCTGGAACACCTCCCGAACCCTGCTTGAGGTTGTTTCCTAGTGAACTACTTTTTGTTTAATAAACAGAAGTAGTATACTCTAAAATAACTATAAAAGAATAGTACAGCAAATATGTAAGCCCATATGTTCTATACCCAAGTATATGTGCATTACTTTTATACCACTGGTACCACCAATATCGTGCCAAACACATGAATAATGCATAGGGCCACAATGTTATGGTAGCTGCATCTCCACACAAAAGGAATAGTTTAGTTCCATTATAATCCTTTGGAACCAGCATGATAAAATATACCGTATATACTCGAGTATAAGCTGAACCGAATATAAGCCAACCTCCTTAATTTTACCCTAAAAGCTGGGAAAACTTAGTGACTCGAGTATAAGCCAAGGTGGAAAATGCAGCAGCCACTGGTAAATTTCAAAAATAAAAATATATACCCAAAACAATTATAATAATTGAGGAATCAGTAGGTTAAATGCTTTTCAGTATTTATTGCTAAAGAAAAACTGTAAACTAGCAACAACTTTAAAACTTTAAATAAAGTGCAGAAAACCATAGCTTAACAGGTAG
>CAUYPK010141867.1:0-20594 GCA_963574355.1 Loris lydekkerianus | reverse complement strand
GGATCACTCTATTGTTGCTGGATCTTTGTAGGGAGTGACCCTGTGTAGTTCCTCTGGGGCTGCTCTAGTTAGGGAGTTCTGGTTGTAGAAGCAGCTCCAGTGTGCGACACACCTGGATTCAGCAACAGGTCTGGGGGTGGTGCGCACGGTTCTCTGTGCCTGGCACCCAGTGAGTTTGGCACAGAGAACCCAAGGCTCTAGCTGTCTCTGGCCAGGAGAAGGGCTCTGCACAGAGGCAGGGAGGGCTCCAGAGGGCACGCAGCTACTAGAGTCCCTGGTCAGATAGATGAGCTAGTGTGGAGGCTGGGAGGACACAGGTGGGGGGACACAGGGTTTTGTGGCTCCCGCAGTTCCTGGTCAGGGAATGTGGAACCCTGGTGGGTGCGAGTCACTGGTCAGGGGTCGCTGCACAGCTCTTATGGAGGTCTGGGCGGCACCAAGCCCAGGAGTTTGAGGTTGCTATGAGCTGTGACGTCAGGGCACTCTACCCAAGACAACAGTCCAAGGGTCCAGTGTGCCAAAACCGTCTCACTCTGCTCCTAAGGATTAGGGCTGTGAGACAGTTCAGTCCCTGCCTTTAAGCTGCTCAGTCACTAGGTTACTTTGTCCCGCCCGTTCCTTGCTCTGGGACCCTGATGGCAGAGCTTGCTGGAGCAGTTTTTTCACACAATGGCTTTCACTGAGCCCAGCTCAGTGGCTCATTTTGGGGTCCCAGACAATGCCCAAAGTTCTCCACACTTTTGCTCAGGCTCTCCCCCAGGCAGCTCGTCTGAGCGCCAAGTCCAGGAACACCAAAAAAGTTCACAGGTAGGGCCTTTCCAGTTTGCAGTCTCACTGCTGCTTGTACTCACGGTTGCAGGCGTGATTAGGTAGATCAAACACACTCAGCCACTTGCCAGTTTTTCACTGTTTTGTACTCCTCCTGGGGTCCAGAAGTCCCTTGCTGGCTTCCTGTATCCTCAAAGGGATGATCATAGGCAGATCCCACTGGCCAGAGATGTCTGGAGTCTTGTCTCCCCAGACTCGCCTTGCCCAGTTGCCGGGAAGCTATTACTCAGCCGCCATCTTTAATCCCGCCCCAAGAAAAGATTTTAATAGAAAGTTTATAGCAGCTTTATTCTTAAGTAGTCAAAAGCCAGAACAATTCAAATGAGATACTTGAATGAGATACTAAAAGGAACTAACTACTAAGATATCAATGATATAAATGCACCTCACAAAAATAATACTGAGTGAAAGAAGCCAAACACAAGAATATGTATTACCTGACTTCCATTATGCATTGTCCAAGAGCCATGGTAACTACTAGAAATCAGAAACTGATTACTCAAAGCAGAGAGGATCTACCAGAAAAGACATCTTTGCCCTGGCAGCACCAGGCACAGAACATGGTGATGATGCTATGGAGTGATGAAAATATTCTAGATCTCAATGTGGGTGGTGTTTACATAGGTGTATATAATTTCCAAAACTCATAAAGCTATGTATTTAATACATGTGCATTTTATTGTATATAAGCTTACTGCAACAAAAATATTTGAAATTTAAAATGCATATCATGGCTTGGCGCCTGTGGCTCAAGCAGCTAAGGTACCATCCACATACACCTGTGGCAGGTTCGAATCCAGCCTGGGCCTGCCAAACAACAATGATGGCTGCAACCAAAAAATAGCCGGGCGTTGTGACAGGCACCTGTAGTCCCAGCTGCTTGGGAGGCGGAGGCAGGAGAATTGCTTGAGCCCAGGAGTTGGAGGTTGCTGTAAGCTGCAATACCACAGCACTCTACCCAGGGCAACAGCTTGAGGCTGTCTCAAAAAAATTAAATAAAATAAAATACATATCGAAACTACAGAGGGTAATTGGAATAGTTTTACTACTAGCATAGCCAATTCTAACCAACCTGTGCAGAGATTTAGTAGACAATCAATACTGAGCTTTCTGGCAACTAAAGTTAGGGGAATGTTCATTATTTTCCCTGAAAGAAAGGTTTTGACACATAAAGTCTTGATAATAGATGAATAAGCTACCCATCTCTTTAAAGCTAGCTCAAGGTCACCATCTTTATCACCAAAAGCTTCATCACTTGCAATAGCCTCCTATATGTGCACTCTACCTCGACACTTATCCCTCCTCCAATCTATTTCTTAACTTACAATCAAGAGATTTACAAAAAATGCAACTATGACAATGAATAAAATACAGACTTCATAGCATGGTAAATAAGATACTACATAACCTTGCCCCTATAATCTCCGTCTCAAGGAGCCTCCTACCACTCCTTGCTCAAAGTCTTATAAAATCCAATTGTTAAACTGTCCTTGTATATGATGTGTTATGTAAAATTTCTGTGCCATGTTCCTATGCTTGCCTTTGTCCAAAATACCTTCTCTGCCTTTCATATTCTGAATAACTTATTCATCCTTTTCAGACTGAGCTCAGGCATCCTCTTTTTCAGGTATGTTTCTTGCATCATTTCATCCCCCAGCAGCCAGTGTAGACACCTGGCTTAGAACTTAGCATATTTTTATTTCATTAGCACATATTTAATGGAGCCTCTGCTATGCACCAAGTACTGTTTTAGTTCTTAGAATACATCAATTAGCCAAAACAAACCTATGTCTTAACTTTATGTAATTAAATTTATTAGTTTGTCTCATCCAGCTAAACCACAAACTCCATGAAAATAAGTCATGGATTTCATCTTTGTACCCATAGCATGAAGCATGGCACCTGGCGTATAATAGCTGCTCAGCATTCTTTATTTCTTTGGAAAAGCAATCTTTATTTCTCACAGGGTGGTGATTTTGACTGGCTGGGAAGCAATAGGTTTGAGCATACACTTCATACACATATGCAAAGGCTAGGGGAGAAAGAATTATGCTGAGCAGGTAGGCCGAATATACATATTTAACAGCATATAGGAGGAGTCATGAATATTTATGAAAGAAAACACATAAAAGTGCACAAATGAGCTTCCTACTAGTTCATGGGATTCATGGTCAGAAATGGCAGCAGTAGAATGATCCACGGTGGAGTTTTTGGCCCTCTGACATCAAAAGATAAAGGAACATGGAAACTCACTGAGCATTCTCTGTAGATCGACCAGAACAGCGTCATGTTTGGTTGTCTCTTATCAGGAAAGAATGCTGGTCTGTTGTAGTGCTGAAACCGTGCAAGGGAGGAGCAGCTTTCATTGAAATCAGGGGTGGCGAAAGTCATTCCAAAGGCTGGTTCTAGTTAGCCTTAGGGAAGAAAGTCTAATGGGGTTCAAGTGTGACAAAGTATGTCTGACCTCCCATCCTGCCATGGCTGAGAACTCAGTTTTAAAGTTTCTCTGTGGTCCCCTTGGCCAGGAGTATGTCTGTTCATTCAATTGTGGGGGTTTAAGATTTTGTTTTTATTTCCCATTTCCCCCTCTTGGCAGATCTATGTCAGAGGCAACATCAATGGCTAAGCTTTCATTTTATCCTATCATGGCCAGGGTGATGTGATTACCTGCCTTGGGTCCATCCAGGCCTTCAGTGGGACCTTTATGGCCAAGGGACTTAGAGCCAACTAAGTTTTCTAGGAAGGAGGTGGGCAGGCCCATTAACCCTTCAAAACCTGGTAGGCAACAAAGCCTCAAACCAGAAGCCAAAAGCAAAGTTATAAAATATTTGTAAGCACTGACCTATTGCAATCTCAATTTTAGATGCAGGTTTGTAGCAATTAGCTATATAAAACATAATCATTTTATTAAAACCACATGACCTAAGAAATTTAGAGACTGGGTAAATTTTTGCACAATGATTTTTGCAGTATCTTTAGTAATTTGTCCTACGGTGGTAGCCAGTGAATTTATTTTTCTTTTTGTTTTCTTTCTTTCTTTTTTTTTTTTTTTTTTTTTTTTTTTTTGAGACAGAGTCTTACTTTGTCACCCTCCACAGAGTGCCATGGCATCACAGCTTACAGCAACCTCAAACTCTTGGACTCAAAGCAATTCTCTTACCTCAGCCTCCCTTGTAGCTGGGACTACAGGTGCCCTCCATAGCACCCGGCTTTTTTTTTTTTTTGAGATGGGGGTTTTGCTCTTGCTCAGGCTGGTCTCAAACTCCTAAGCTCAAGCAGTCCACCCACCTGGGCCTCCCACAGTGCTAGAATTACAGGTGTGAGCCATCGCACCCAGCCTGAATTTCTTATTATCTCTACTTGCACAAACTCCGTAACTGGGAACAATTATACCCAGGAGGCATATATCACTTGACATCTTGATAACCTCTCAGTAATTATTTTTAAGTCAATGGGAAACAGTAATTTTTCCATGATTGGGATAGATGGAAAGGGATCACATAATGGCCCAGGAGGCAAAATTCTCTATTAGGCCAGAGATTTTGGCCTGTCCTTGGTTTGGAGGATCTGAACTAATTCTATTCCTGAAAACTAGCTCTACAATCTCACATGCCCACTTCTGCAATCACCCCTGGCACTCGGGAGGGTGTCTGTGTAGTTTCAGCAGCAGGGCACTGAGAATGGAAACAGATCAGACCTGGTGGGATTCCAGATTAGGAAGAGTCACAGGCTTTGTTGAATCATCTCTAGTCATCAGAATACCATGATTTTCTCAGAAGATGTAAAACAGAGAAAAATAAATAACAATAATTTGAAAATTCCAGAGAATTTGTGTCTGAACAGAAAAAAGGAAGCATATTCATTAGGGAGTCAACTAAAAACATGTAGAAAATCATAACCTGATTTTTCTTTAAAGATTTGTTGTAGCCAAAAAATAACCCAGGATTTTGTGTGAACTATAGATAAATAATAAAAACTCAAAAACAAAGGTCAGGGCTAGAAATTGATAGCAGATGTGCTATAGGTATTTCTTTTTTAAGCATAATTTTCTTTTCTCGTCTCTCAAAGTCTGTAGTTAAGAGTATTGCACCACTGTCAATTTCTCACTTTTGACAGATGTACAAAGCTAGGTGAAGCTGGATGGAAGCACATGGGAACTCTCTATACCACTTCCCAACTTTTCTGTAAATCTACAATTATTTGGAAATTAAAAGTTTTAAGAAAGAAAAATATTATTTTAGTCCTTTGTTGATGCAGTGTCACATAATTAATTTTTGTTTTGTTTGATATTGGGTTAATAATCTTCATGAGTATATCAGCTTTTTAATTAGCTCACTGGTTTTACCTAGTCCAATCAGAAATCTGTATCCAAGAGTATTTATCAAAGTCTTTGCCATGAATTTTCTTGAAGAAGAAAAAGCCAATTATAAATCACTTTTTGAGAGGAATCAAAGTAAAACAATAATTGTCAGCAGATGACAAGTCCTAGAATTGTCATGTTAAAGACACAATTGAGGGGTAGTGGGGAGGGGCCAAGAGGGCAGACTAGATGCAGCCTGAGCTCCAGGAAAGGATCAAAGGCTGTGAGGAGAGGTTCACCCGTAGAAGAACTGCCTCAGAGGGAGCACTGTGAATCATCAGACGTGATGGAGACTCCAAAACCAAGAGAGAAAGAGGCAGGATGATCTATACCACAAGATGCAAGGTACCTGAGGAGGGTATCCACCGCAGAGGAAGGGTTATGGAAGAGATCCTAGGGATCCACAACCCCAGCAAACACGTAAATCTGAGCTGCCAGGGGGCTCTGCCACCACAACAGGCCTCTGAGCTGACTCGGGAGCTACTTGGAGACTGGGCAGCAGCATCGCACTACAGAGTGGGCACAGTAGGGTTCCAACAACTTTGCTGTCCCAGGTCACAGCAACAGACACCAATCTGTGTTCTCAGCCCCAGAGTACCCAGGCTACAAAGGGGTCGCCTCCACTGCCACCAGCTTCCAGACCAGGGGGAAAGCAAGGAGGACAGCTGCTGTTCTATACAATGTGACTGGGTGTCATGTACCCACCAGCCTCCCCCTCACACACCTCCTGGGATTACCCAAGCTTTGCAGGCACTCACTATCCCTCAGCATCTCCCACTACCATCTCGCCATCTCGCCATCTCGACAGTGCTGCTGCCGCCTCCTGAGTGGCACTCTACAGCTGGCATGCTCTGACTGGAGGAGCTGTGGGAACACCGTGCATCATCACTCAGGGCCCACCACCCACAGGAGGCTCAGCCCAAGGAGTCAACCTGCTGTTGGCTGCAGTCCTGCAACCTGCCCAAGCACCATCCAAGACCCCCAACCTGTGCGGGGTAGCAATCCATGTCTTAAAGCACAGAGAGAGAAAGAAAATTCAAGCCCTCATAAAAAGTAGGATTTGAGGCCAGGCGCAGTTGCTCATGCCTGTAATCCTAGCACTCTGGGAGGCCGAGACAGGTGGATTGCCTGAGCTCATAGGTTCGAGACCAGCCTGAGCCAGAGTGAGACCTTGTCTCTAAAAATAGCTGAGAGTGTGGTGGGCTTCTGTAGTCCCAGCTACTCAGGAGGCTGGGGCAAGAGAATCACTTGAACCCAACAGTCTGAGGTCGCTGTGAGCTATGATGCCGCAGCACTCTACCAGAGGTGACAAAGTGAGAATCTGCCTCAAAAATAAATAAATAAAATTTAAAAATTTTAAAAAAGAAACAAGGGAGTTTGTGCTAGAAGAAGACCAAAAACAGAAAGACTAAGAAAGAAAATTCACGCCCCTTTAACAAAGGAGTTTGAGGGTGCTAGAGGATGACTAAAAACAGACGTCGGGGCAACATACAAGAATCACTGGAATTCACCGTAGGATTTTACAAGGAGGCCAACTTTACTTACACAGGTAGGTTTGAATCTCAGACTCCCAAAAAGAGAGAAACACCATGGGACCACTGTGCAAAGCCTCTGTAAAGCACCTTGTTACAAAAACCTCTCTGATGTTCAACATGCTCCTTCTCTATGCAAATGTGCAAAGAAGCGAGCATTCCCCATACTTCACAGTCTCGTCAGGGACAGCAACTTCCAGCTCTCCCAGAGGCCCAGTCCCAGTACAAGAAATGTCCCTCAAATTTCCCTGGAGCAGCCCCCAGACAGCTTCTCCATAGGTGACCGTGACAGGCCTTGCCAGAGTTTAATCCTATTCCTGGCACCCCTTTCAGTATGCCTAAGTGCTCACTAAAGAAGCAGACACACTGGTCTGACCTGGGCATCAAGGTGTCTAGACCCCTGCCTGAAGCTGCTGCACTTGGGGCGCCACCACACATACGGGCCTGCTTCACCCCCAGCCCTCCTGCCAAGAGGCTGCCAAACCAGCAAGCTGATGAGGGCCGGGGCACCATCAGCTCCGTGGAATCCTGAATGGTAGAGATCTGGATATCCAGCCCCGTAGGTGATAACTAGCAAGTTAAATTGACTAAAATCTAAAGAGTTTATCTGGGACTGAGAAAATCCTTTGTGAGAGTCAGAAATTCAGATTTTTCCCAGGAAAC
This sequence comes from Loris lydekkerianus, assembly GCA_963574355.1. Taxonomy (NCBI): domain Eukaryota; kingdom Metazoa; phylum Chordata; class Mammalia; order Primates; family Lorisidae; genus Loris; species Loris lydekkerianus. The sequence continues at coordinate 13,211 of CAUYPK010141867.1, read as the reverse complement.
AAACTCTGAGCTGGCGGCATCATCATCACCTCTCATAATCCTGAAAGGGGCTCGCAGGGACATACCTGCTGGGAGGGTCTGGGAGGGTGGGAGGGGAGGGCAGGGGGTCCTAGGGGCTGTGGGAAGAGGAGGGCTTGAGATGGGAGGAAGAGTAAGAGGGGAACAAGGAAGAAGAGTCAACTCTAAATTTTTCACGTGCTGTTTTTCTTCAGGTTTTTCTAGTTTATGAAATTTCTTTGTTTAATTTGAAATTATTCTCCTTAAGGGAGGCTAGAAAAGACTCTTCTTTTAGAGGACTTGAAATACTAATTATAGAATGATCTTCATTGCTTTGGGGGAGTTTAATAACATTTTTTAATTGAACTTACAGATAAACCAATCTAAATAGGAAAAAAAAAAAAAAAAAAAACTCACTGTGACTAGCAAAGTTTTGAATCATCCCAGGTTAGCTTTATCTAGGATCTCAAACACTTACGATTTTTCCATAGTTCTTAAACATGTAAGCTGGGGGAGCCACTAAGGCAGCATCAGAGATTGTCTAATAGACCTAAGACAGGGGTCTATTAGACCTCTTAGAAGTATGCTTCCCTATAACTGCACGCCCCTTATGAAAGTGTTGTGTTGAGTGCCATTAGCATGAGGGTCCTCACAAAGCTCTATGGACCAGATGAGTCCAGCTGGACTGGGAAGGCTCCTCCTAAACCTGGGGTCAAAAGGGATGGTCCCTTCTGGGGTCTGGAGGGAGGGAACTGGGAAGACTGGGAAGCCCTCACCCTAAATTCAGGCTTGGCAAAGACATTCCTTCTGGGGTTCAGATGGAGGGAACTGGGAAGAAACTGGGAAGAAACCAGGAAGAAATGGGGGGGGGGGTAAAGAGAAATAGTCTCCCAAGATTTTCATCCTTAAAGCAGGAGTTCTTAGCTCCAAGGAAACTTACCGGAATTCCTCCCAGCAAGGGGAGATGTCGATGGGCTGGTGCAGGCATCAGTGGTCAGATCGACTTCCAATCACACTGGGAGAAACTGGCATTCTCCATGGATCCCAGCCTTGTCACTGATCATGTCACCTGAAGAATGACAAAGTTCATAAACTTGGAAAGGAGGGCGTTCTTTCTCATAGAGGACAGCACCCTGCAGGGTGGTCATTCTGCCAGCCTGGGGAGCAAGAGTCTCAGACAGAAGCCGGGAGCACAAACGTCCTCAGCATAAGTGCTTATGAATCGAAACAAACCAAACTGTGGGAGAGGACATGTGATAGATACATCTGATCAGTAGGAACTGAGAAAAGAAAGACTAATTCAGAACTGCCTGTGAACACAAGCCACAGAAGAAGACGCTCAGGCAGAGCAGCTCTGGAAACCATGGGCAGATGAAGGGCAGAAACCAGACCTTGCTCGCTGCACGATTTTGCCTAGAGCGGCCCTATGTGGAGCAGCCAGAAGTAATTTCAAGATCACATAAGTGCTGAGTTTTCAGTGGTGGCAGATCCCTGCTGACACCCCGCCTGAGGATGTTGGATTGCTCCCCTGTATTCCAAACCAGATGTCTTTGGATGGCAATCTACTTTCTCTCACCTTGGGGTGGCCAGAGGGGAAGTGGATTAGAGGTAGGTGGGCAAGAGGGTGAGGGTTTTAAAAATTATATTCCATGACTGATTGCCTGAGATTATGTATGAGGTGTGATTATAAAGTAATGAGAACCATTTTCATGTGCTACTTGTCTTATGTTTTAATCACACCTCATATATGGAATGTGTGTCATTTTATACAATGTTTAAAAATTACCACAGGCTCGGGGTTGTGGCAGGAAATGTTAAAATTGTTACTGAGTGGTCTTTTTGCAGGGTAACTATGCTCTGGTTTCTCTTCAGAGAATATATGTAATCCTAAAACTATAAAGAGTCTTTTCTTATGAGAATATGTAAAAGGAAGAGAGAAATATTTATAAAGTTGTGGTTATCTGAATACTCCACAGGCTTTTGGCAGTTCTTACAAACTACTTGGCAATGATGATAAATTAAACTTCTGATAAATATATAATGAGCGTACATTTGGGATTAAAAAGAGAAGTTAATTAAAATTATCAAAATGAGAATAATGATTTCTATACTAGACAATCATCATAATTTTTATAAGCATTTGCCATTGTTATCTAAAAGTCATCTAACTGAATCTAGGGTATGCTTCCCTATAACTCTGAACAGATACTGAAACACTGGCCAGGGAGGTGGCTCATGCTATAATCCTAGCACCGTGGGACACCGAGATGGGTGGATTGTTTAAGCTCAGGAGTTCAAAACCAGCCTGAGCAAGAGCAAGACACCATCTCTACAAAAAAGTAGAAAAATTAGCTGGGCATGGTCGTGGGCACCTGTAGTCCCAGTCACTCAGGAAGCTGAGACAAGAGTATTGTTTGAGCCCAGGAGTTGGAGGTTACGATGATGGGTCACGATGATGCCACTGCACTGTAGCCAGGGCAACAGAGGGAGACCCTGTCTCATAAAAACAAACAAAATGCCAAGCAGAGGCTTATATGGGCTTTTTTTTTTTTTTTTTTTTTAAGTTCATGCTGTTTCTAAAAGAATTCTTATTGCCAAGTAAGCAAGAGCATAACTCCATTTTAAGAGCCTAAGATTTGAAGTTCAAAACATAAAATGCAAAAGAAATAACAAAAAGAAAAACAGTCAATTATGAGGTTTACAATAATTGGATTCTGTTCTCTGGGCACAGGAAGCTAAATTTCTTGTCTATCAGTATTAGACCCTGAGGAACAAATATGGCCAGCCCAGCATGAAAAGTATAAATGCCAACAGCGCTACAGTTGCACCCAGAGACTATGGAAAGGAGAATTCAGAGAGCCATTTTATCTGGAGTGTGTAATTTCAAAACAATATAGAGTGCTTTGGTAGTCCTCAAACTTTATGGTGCCCAGAAATCACCTGGGGTGCTTATTAGAACTGTACATTTTCTCATTAAGGATGGAACAAGAATATGCATTTTATTCTAATGCAAGTCGCCTTTTGACTGTATTTTTAAAGTAGCACATAGAAAGGGAGGAATTCTTACATAATGGTGATTTGTCGTTATTACTTTACTACAAAACCTTATAGTGATAAGACCGAGATAAAGAAAGGTTCAGCAAGATTTTTTATTTGGGAAATAAATCCATTTTAAAATGTTTTCTTTATTTTTGAGTTTAGTCTTTCTTTAGAGCTTAATTATTTGAGGGGCTCTATATCCTTGAGGGTATATAAAAGAATGCAGTGGGAACTTAATTTTCTCTAGACTATGATTGATGACTTGAAAGTCATGAAGAAATAGGAAGAATAGCATAGTATAAATTTAAGGGTAAATTTTCAAAGCTAGAGGTTATAATAAATAATCAAGATGGATAGATCAGTGTTGCCGGAGGGTAATGATTTGACATGGAAACCAGGTCGGTGGCATTCATATTTGTACTGATCTAATTTGAGTATGCAAATATAGACTCCTTGCTGAGAAGCCATTTTGCAAATTTTGCCCAGAATTGCAAATGCGAGCTCAGAATGTACTACTCCTTCAGCCTCCAAGGGGTCTGTGGCTGAGCCAGTCCCATCTGCCAGGGAATTCTACCACTTCCGTAAAAATAACAGCTGCCACTTCTCCAGTTTATGTTGATATGAAACTCTCAAGCAAAATAAAAGATTGGCATCTGGTCTTCATTCTACTTTGATAAAAAGTTTCTCATGGCATGTTTGTAATGATTCCAAGGGGGAGGTTTTAAAATAATGAGAAGAATGCATTTTTCAAAATTGCCATTTGAGTTCTCAAACATTTTATTACAAATATATCTGTAACAGAGAAACAAGATCTTATTTTTAAAGACTTATGCTAATATAAAATGGGATTGATAAATAAGGTACTGTATAAGCAAACACAGAAAAAAAAGGCTAACTTTTACTTCAGTTTAAGTGTTGTATGTTCACAAAATAGTAGTTGTGCCTGAAAGCTATTAAGGCTGTTGAAAATATCTTTATGAAAATGACATGAGGAAAATGGCTTCCTTTCCAACATATCACTATCGTGGGAAAGAGAAAACCACATGAAAAGAAAGATGCACAATCATTGCTAGGATACAAGAACATATAGATTGAAAGGGGAGACTAGACAGGGTTACCTAGAGTTGACCAAAAATTCTTCCTAGAAGCGGTGAACTGAGTCTTAAAAATAAAGATAGGAGTTGTGGAAAAGTGCATCCAATGCAAACGGACTATCACAGTTATTTGAGGAGCTAACAGTAATTTGAAAGGTTATAAGATCAATGTGATAAATGTCAACATTAGCAAGGTGGACAGGAATAGAGGATGGTAGTTCAGGAGTTGGGTCTGACTGGGAATGAAATGAGAATCCCTGTGGGCAAGGCTTCAAATAGCTCTGTAGGTCATAATAGCTCCATAGTATGTGTTGAGGACTTCAAATAGGTCTGTAGATCATAATAGCTCAATAGTATGTATTCAGGACTTCAAAATAGCTCTGTAGATCATAATAGCTCAATGGTATGTGTTGCCAAGATTTATAACTATTGCTCCACAGCATTCTTTTTGATTTAACATGCATATTATATTAATATATAGTCAACATGTTGATGTAGGGGTTTATGTATATAATATTATAACTCAAGCAAAATTTCTTACCATTACCACTGCACTCATGCAAACTATTATTGTCATTGTAATTGGCACAGCCTGTGTGGAAGAGACGTGGCTGTGAGAAAAGAGATGGAGGCTCAGGTACAGCCCTGCTCCAGTAGTCCTGGTTATAAATCTAAAGCTAGGCAGCCTCATGGGGTGTGAATATGAGGGGATGGTTGTAAGACAATGGAAAGAAGGCATACGTGACAAGATTGATCACAGATGCAAGAAGAAGGGGAAATTAAGGGTAGCTCTGAGGTGGTTCGAGTGATAAACTGAGCGTAAATTTTCCTCCCTAAAAATATTCAGATCTTATGCATTTGTCATGGTTAATTTTATGGGTGAAAATAACTAGGGCCAAGGAGTGCCCAGATTAAACATTATATTTCTGGGTATGTCTGTGAGGGTGCGTATTAGTCCATGTGGGGTGCTATAACAAAATAGCACAGAGTGGGTAATGTATAATTTATTCCTCACCACTCTGGAGGCTGGGAAGTCCAACATCAAAGTACCGGCAGATTCAGCATGTGGTAAGTGCACACTTCACCAATGAAGTGTGTCCTTCTTGCTGTGTCCTCACATGACAGAAGAAATTAATGAGCTTCTAGGACCTCCTTTATAAGGGCATGAAGCTCATTCATGAGGACTCTGCCCTTGTGACCTACCACCTCCCAAAAGTCCCCCAGCTCTTAATATCATCACCTAAGGGTTAGATTTCAACATATGAATTGAGAGGGAAAGGCATACACAAGGAGGGTATTTCCAGATGAGACTCTCATTTGAATCCATGTACTCAGTAAAACAGACTATCTTCTCGTGTGTGTGTGTGTGTGTGTGTGTGTGTGTGTGTGTGTGTGTGTGTTGGGGGCCATCATCCAATTCCTTGAGGTTCTGAATATGGAAGAAAAAGTGGAAAAAGGAGATATTTGCCCTTTTTGCTTCCTACCATGTGTTTGAGCTGGGACATTTATTTTCTCCTTTCTTTGGACTAGAATTTATATCACTGGCTTTCTTAGGTTTCCAGCTTAGATTATAAGATTTCTCAGCCTCCACAATCATATGAGCCAACTCCTCACAATGTGTGTGTGTGTGTGTGTGTGTGTGTGTGTGTGTGTTTGTATCCTATTGGTTCTGTTTCTCTGGAAAACAATAATACTTCATTCTATCAAAACCAGTAGAAACACACTTCTTCCATATTTCTGTCTGTTCCAAATACATCCAAAGTTGTTCCAAAGCTTTTTCTTCTCACTATCCAGAGAACTTTACCTGCATTTCTCTGTAGTACTTAATGTTTCTAACCATTTGCTGAAATGATATATATATGAAGCTGTATGGTAGGTGCTCCATCAAAATCTCTTCCACATCTAAGACATAAAATTTGTTCAGTAAATAAACACAAACTTATACCCATTATGCCTCTTGGAAGTTTCTACTCTGAGATGTAGGTTCAAAGCCAGTGTCTTTAACTTTTGTGTGTGTCATAGGCCCTGTTGGCAATATGGTAAAGCTTACAGATCCCTTTTGGAATAATGTTCTTAAATATATAAAATAAAAATATATAGTTTTACAGAATAAACTACTTAGAACAAAATATAGTTATCATAATAGTTTTGAAAACAAATGTGTAAGATAATACAAAGTGATTTCTTATTAATGTGTTAAATAAGAAAGTACGTTTAAAAAATAGGCAAATTTAAGATAAATTTATTTTTTAAAGACTTTTCAGTGGGGAGGATGTTGGTAAGATCTTTGAAAAAGCTAAATGTATACTATGTTGGATAAAAACTGATTTCAGTTTTTTGTTATTATGTAGTATTTGTTACAGGTGTTGAAAATCTTGATTTGCAAAGATAAATTTATGCAAATGGATTAAAGCTTTTATAGCTACTTTAAAACGCAGGAACAACTTTTGTCAAGAAATATCTGAATTCTCCTTTTTTTAAGTTAAACTCCAATTATTTAGATTTTCTGCTTCAGACTAATAAGTGTCCCTTTACGACGATCATCATCTTAATGCACTTTATATCAAAAAGAAAAAGAAACAATGGTTCATGGTTCAACTTTGATGCCATTGAGTAAAATAACTTGTAAGCTTTTTGGAATGTTTCCAGATGTTTGCAAATTTCTTCTAGAAATTGACAGAGAATTTTGTATCTCATGGTCATGGAGAAAAGCATCCCTCCAGCATTGACAGTTAACAAGGATGTTCCTTGTTAGCAGCTTAGGCAAGAAAGATTGTATATTTCCAAAAGAATCTATTTGGTGACATTAAAACCTGTGTGCTGTGTTCAAAAGGCCCTCCTTGCCTTACAGACAACAGTTAAGAACTCTTATTTAAACTATCTAGTTCTGCAAAATTTTAAGACACAATAAAAATGACTCATATTGATCAATAAATAATTGTAGGTAGGAAATATTGTAAAGCAGCATAAATGGCTGGGGTACCACTGTGAGAATATGTGACTTTATATCTGGTAAAAGTAGAGTTGATGAATAGCTGGCCAGCAACACTACCATATCTAGTCATAAAGTTTGTGATTTCAAGTGATCTTTTCTGCTTTAGGAGTAACAATAAATAGGAATGATATATTTGCATTACATGGAACATCTGTAATGTAATATAAAAATATCTGTGTCTTTTTTTGATATCAAAGTCACAGGCATACTGTTGTTTGTTACCTACATTCATAATTGAAGGATAGTTAGAGCTAGATATCATAAAAGCATAATTTTTTTCTAAGTTCACAAACCCTCCAAATTTTCTTCCTTCCTTCCTTCCTTCTTTCCTTCCTTCCTTTTTCTTTCTTTCTTTCTTTCTTTTTTTGTTTTTTTTTTTTTTTTTTTGAAACAGAGTCTTACTCTGTCATCCTGGGTAGACTGCCATGGCCATGGTGTCATCACAGCTCACAGCAGCCTCTAACTCTTGAGCTTGAGCAATCCTCCTGCCTCAGCCTCCCAAGTAGCTGGGACTATAGGCACCCATCACAACACCCAGATAGTTTTTCTATTTTTAGTAGAGATAGGGTCTCTCTGTTGCTCAGAGTGGTCTCTGAACTCCTGAGCTCAAGGGAGTTCACCTGCCTCAGCCTCCCATAGTACTCGAATTGTAGTTGAGAGCCGCCACACCCAGTCATGAACCCTCTGATTTCTGACTTCTATCCACAGAAGCCATATGCTAAAGATAAAACTGAGACTACATGTTAACTTTTGAAATTCCAAAGGAAAAATATCAAATGTAATGCCCCCAAGGTTAATGTATCCAAACAATTTCATTATCTAAACTACCTTTGGGAATGAAAGGAGCTGAATTAATAATTACACCAGAAAAATGTGCTCCGAATGGGATCATTCTGGGAAAACTGAGACATTTGACCATGCTGTCCAAGGCTGAAAGAAGATAACAAAGGAAAAAATATATACCACAGCAGTCAAGGGTGGCTTTATTTTGACAACCTTCCTCTTTTACAAAGAATCACAGAATGGATTAGTGATTCAAATTTAAATTCAAATTAATGTTTAGAACTTTTCTTTTCTTTCTTTCTTTCTTTTTTTTTTTTTTTTTTTTTTTTTTTTGAGATAGAGCCTTACTCAGTTGTCCTGGGTAGAGTGCTGTGCTGTGGCATCAAAGCTTACAGCAACCTCAAATTCTTGGGCTTAAGTGATCCTCTTGCCTTAGCCTCCCGAGTACCTGGGACTATGGGCTGCCACCACAATGCCCAACTGTTCTTAGAGCATTGAGCTTGCTCACGTGTTTTGTGACCAGAGAGATTGTTAGTCCCTGACCACCTGGGCTTAATGGGAGCATGACATCAGAGAAACTGTTCCGGATTTTTACCTCCGAACAAATAGGCTCTGCATATGCCTCAGGGGGAGCCCAGCTCTCCTTTTGCCTCTGTGTTAGCAAAAGCCATTTTTAACCCACTACAGACTTGCCTTGCGTGGCTTATGTGGGACAGTTTAACCCACACTCAGGCTGGTCTCGAACTCCTGAGCTCAAGCAGTCCACCACCTTGGCCTCCCAGAGTTCTAGGATTACAAGCATGAGCCATTGTGCCTGGGTTAGAACTTTCTACTTATATTTTAGCAGATGTAACAAGCCATAGCCAGAAATAAAACAATTTTCTCCTATGTGTAAATGATCTAAAGTTTTTTGACAGAATGCAAAATTTGCATTTGTTCAATATGCACTTTCTATTGCAAATTTATCTGGGTTTGAGCAAATTATCTTAGCATGCCAGTCTAAATTTTTAAAGTATTTTAAAAATGATTTTTTTTTTACTCAATTACTGTATCGCTCCTGTTGTAATTCATGGTTTTATGATGAGTGCTTTATGAGTTCCGTATACAAGAAAAGTAGGATAGGCATGAAAATGGCAGCCATTTGCTTATAACTTGGTGTTAAAGAGCTTCAGATAGCCATGTGGTTAGAGATTTTCTAAGTTTGACAATTTCCAGCTCACCAGACTGTAGGGTCCTAGTCCTCCTGGAGGCACAGGTGCAGGCCAGAGATAAGCCTCTGCAATTCTTCACAAGAGCCAAAGGAATCTCAGAAGGCATCATAAAGTCATAGTCATGGACAGGAAAACTTGAGCAAAGGAGAGATACCAGGGAGGAAAAGAAGAAAGCACTGTTTTTGTAAGTCTACTGTGTACCAATGTTAACACATTACGGGATTTAATAATAAACCTGTAAAATGGCTATTATTCTTCCTGTACAGTTGAAGTTTAGGATCAGAAGAATTGATTGACTTACAGAAGGTCACAAAACCAGGAAGTAGCAGAGCCAAGTTTCATCGCAGTGCACTCTCTGCTACAGACTGACAGCTCGGCCCAGTTTGAGAAATCAAGGAGGAAAGCACGCTAACCGTGACCCACTCTTCCCTGGGAATAAATAACACGTACACTTCCTTCTGAATCCAAGATCTAAAGACAGTAAGGAAGAGAAGTAAGAAGGCTTGAGTCCTTGGGGAAAAAATACTCAAGTCCTTTGGGAATCTAAGTCAGGGGCATTAAGGTTAAATAGACTCTGTTACAAATGTTACTGGGTTATAAGAGCTAAGGGTCGAGGTTTTTCCATAGCCCAATGCTATTCTCACTATGATGCAACACACTGCCAGGTTTTCACCCTACATGAGTATCACGAGATGATTTGTACTCATCATGACACAAATTGTAGATTCATTGCAACATATGTAGAAAACATACGCTGAAAATATTGTTTCATCAGTTCTTCCCCATGTCCATATTCCATCCCACATTTCTGTAATGAGAGCTGTTTCTGATTAGCAAAATTAGTTCCCCTCCCTTTGGATTAACATGTAACACAAAAGCCCTAACTAGAAGATAAGACTGATTGCCCTTTTTGAGTAAAGAGCTTTCAACAGAAATCATGGTTAATTGGAAAAGTTTCCCTTGAGTTATAAGCCAACCAAAGGGGGGGAGGGGGGGGAACATGTGCTACAATGAAAAATTATCATAAATTTAATACTTTATCCTAAAAGGCACCATAAATTTAATATGGGTAACAATGGTAATTATGCAGTGTATATTTATCTATTATTTTTCTGTAAAGATACTTCACAAATGTAAATAAGATTACATTTTCTTATTTTCTTAAATAACTGAAGATGGAGGCTTCATTCAGTCTTCCCTTGATTAATCAATTTTTTTAGCATTAATAGTTTTCTAAATGTCATTAATGTTCTAGGCACAAAAAATATAGACATGAGTAAGACGCAGTGCACTCCATCATGGAGCTCACAAGCTAATAAGAAATACAAAAATGTTCTTGAAGTACCCAGAGTTTGATCTTCAACTCTCTTGTCAGTACAAGTCAATATACACATAGCCACAGTGTGTAAAGAACAAACAATGGATTTTAAGTTAAAAGGCCAAAGCTCTTACCTCAATTCCACCATTATCTCCATTAACATCTCACTTAGAGCCCTTTGTTAGAAATGATAGAAACCAACTCAAACAAGTTTAGGCAAAAAAGAAAAGTTTCTTTATATACATGTTCGGTGTCATATTTAAGATGTAAATATTCCTAGGTTCTCTTAAAACTTGTATTTCCTCTACACTGCTTTCCCAAGTTCCCAGATTTTTGTGATGGACAATGAAGGTAATGGTAAGAAGGAATAAAACAGGGAGAACAATGAGACATAAATCCATGCATGTTCGAGTGTAAGAGAGAATTTTTTAATTTATCCTGTGAGTTCTTCCAAAATAGGAATGGGGAATTAGGAAGCGGATGAAAGTGGGTTTTTAAAAATAGTTCCTATGGGCTATGAATTGATACTTAAGAAACCAAAGATAAGATTAGAATTCCTTTTAGATTGCCTTTTATGGTTCTTACAAACACTGGATCAAGCGGGAGCCCTATTTTCATCAGAGTTATATTCAATAAGTTCTTTATTCGTTTTCAAGCACTGCATTTCAATAAAAAAAAATCCAACATGTGCCCCAAGCTCTATCACAGATGTTAGTCCACCTTAGGGACCCAAAGTCAGAGTCCTGAACTGAGGACTCCTCAAGAGTTCTCTTCCCTCTCTGGCGTCTCTCTCTCTCTCCTCTCCCACCCCCCATTCTCATGGAAGGACCCCTGGCTGACCCAGGTTGGGTCAAATATTCACCCCTACTCCAATCATTCATAGGGAAGGAGTTTATCCCTTTGAATCTTTCAATCATCTAGCAACTTGTTGCTTTTATTCTATGTGTTTTTATTTGGCTAGCTATAAAATGATGATGACAGTAATTAATCAGCCTTAGCATAAGCTGATCGAAATTTTTAAATGAGTAAATATAGATAAAAGTAAATTGGAAGTAGTAAAGTTCTCTTTAAGTACAGAGAACAAAAGCAAAGCATTTGTTATTTATCAGAATAAGTAACGAGACACTGACTTCATCTTCACCTTCTTTCAAACAACCCTTTTGATTTATAACCAATGTGAGTGCTTTGGTCCTCAAGTGATTGGATCAGGACTCAAAAAGGTTATGTTTTCTTTCTCAGAGCGGTGTTTGTTACTTTTTTTTGGAGCCACATGAAGCTCTTCTTCTTTTTCTTTCTTTCTTTTTTTTTTTTTTTTTTTGAAACTCTTCTCACAAAAGCACTCATACATTCCTGCAACATTCTGGCCCCACAGACCCCCTGACACCCCCACAAGTGATAAGTAGGGAATCTCTTCTCTAGCTCAAGACACAGAAGGCCTAGTGACCTCCAACTCTTTTCTCCATTAGGGAGAAAATAGAAAAGTAATGTTTAATAGAGTTCCCTGCTGCAAATGAATAAGATCAGAAAGTCAGAGGCACAAGTAAAGAAGGAAAGAAAAAGGAAAAAGGGCTACATCTTTCTAGAAGGTTACACATTTCATTTTTATCTCTCCAAAGACCATTTCCTTTTCAGTTTATGAAACAGTAAGCATTCTTCCTTGTAGCATATGAAATAGGAATTAATTTACTTCTAGTAAATTCTAGTTTATTTCCTTTAGTAAATTTTTTTTTTTAATTCATGATGGCAATACTATCCAATATGATGATTCACTCATCATCGGTTTCTACTGTGAGACAACAAAAATGTGAATATGAAAGTTATATAATATTTATAATCAGGGATATCATTTGCATTTAAATATGACTAATTTTTAGTCAGTTTAGATAGTATTAAACTAGAAATCTGATTATTCTACAAATTGACCCATTAACAAAGTAAATGGATAAAACTGATTGGCAAAACATGCAATCTAGAAAATTTGGGCCAAATCAATTTTTATAAATAGATATTCAGCTTGAATTACATGGACATTGTCACATTTACCAAACAGAACTGCAAATATTTCAATAGGTAAGAATGAATTGTCAAATTATATTTGTTGTTGATCATTAGGTCAACATGGACATTTACCTAAATCGTGTAGAAATCTTGGTGGGCGTGGTAACTCATGCCCATAATCCTAGTGCTCTGGGAGGCCAAGGTGGGAGAATTGCTTGAGTTTACGGGATCAAGACCAGCCTGAACAACAGTGAGATCCCATTTCTACTAAAAATAGAGAAATTGGCTGGCATCACCAATACATGTCTCAGCGGTCTCAGCTACTTGGGAGGCTGAGGCTGGAGGATCACTTGAGAGCCCAGGAGTTTGAAGTTGCTGTAAGCTATGATGAGTGTACTCTAGTCTCCCTATATAATGTATAAATTGGTAATATTATTAAAGTGAATTAACTTACATAAGGCTTTGGAGTTTCTTGAGTGCCCTAAGGCAGCTATTTGCTAAATTATACCTATTTATCCTCATTAAAATCCTAATTATGGCTTTTTCTAGTTGCATGAACTTTAAATGTTCTTTTTTTTTTTTATTAAGTTATGTATAAACCACAAAACATGATCACCTGTCTAAAAAAAGAACTTTTTTTTTTTTTTTTTTTTTGACAATTTCAGAATTAGGAACTTTGGCTTTTTATTCCTCTTAAGAGTTTCTGTAGTTGACTGTTTTTATCCTAATACACCATTCTCTTTGGATCTGTATTTTGTTGGTGCCTCAGAGATACA
>CAUYPK010141864.1:0-62951 GCA_963574355.1 Loris lydekkerianus | reverse complement strand
GATTACTACGATGAAATATTAAGCAATAATAATAATAATAATAATGCAAAAAAATTAACATTCATATTGTCAGATAAGAGTATTTCTATCATAGAATGCTTTGACACTGAAGTTCAGTATGGAGTCATCAGTCAACTTCTTTATAGTTTTTTTCTTATGTACACAATCCACAGTTGAGAACTCAAGGCTGGTGCTGGCTACAAGGATGGTGAGCAGGAGACTCAGTCATTAGTACACGGCAGCAGAAGCACAGGTAGAACTCACACAGTCGGAAAATTAGGATGGGAATGCTGAATTAGTTAAAATCGGAAATATGATTTTTTTGGTTAATGTTTAAATGAAATGTTTTCTCATACCTTTCAAAAAGTCACACTAATAAAGACATGTAGCCCACTGACTGGCATCCTACAGGTATTTGATAATAAAAAATAATAGCTAACTCAAAGCACCTACTGTGTACCAGGGTTGTACTGAGTATTATAATCATCACAACACCACTGTATAGGAGGTACTGTTATTGCAACATTTATACAATATACCAATGGTCATACAAATAATAAATGGCAAAGTTGAAATTTGAACTGGGAAAACTAGCTCTAGACTGCATGATTTGAATCATCAAATTATACAGTTAATAATTGTTGAACAAACAAATGTTAATAAATTTGCTTCTAAGAAAAACATTTTAAGTAAGTGGTTTATAAGCAAATGAGGATGTCTGGGGATACAATAATGGGAATTCTGATGAAAAATGTTCAAAGGAGGAATGTTCTTTGAAATAGGTTCTGCCTTCAGAGAACTTACTAAGGGGAGTCTTAGTCACAAAATTGTGAAATTAAAAATTATGAAACAAATACTCTATTCTACATTTAGCTAGATGATGGATTTATGTTTTATCCACTTTTTTAATTGTGAAGAAAACATCAAGTACTTACTAATAATTAATAATAAAACCCTATATAAAATAGGAGGAAATGATACACTTATACATCACAATGTATCTTAAATATACACAATTATTATTAGCCAACTTAAACACAAAAACCTCCTCAATAAAAATTTGGAATAAGCATATGAGGAGTAAAACAATACTAGTGACTTAAAGTTTATTAGATACATGGGTCGAGTAACTAAATTGGGTTTCAGGTCAGCACATGTGCTGTGAGGAGGCTTTCCCTCTAAAATAATTCCAGAATGTGGCCTTTTCTCATGCCCACCACTGTAACTTCCCTAGTCTGTCTTTGTTACCCATAGTCCTTTTCCACTACCACACCTGTTTTTGTTTCTTTTATGATACATGGAAAGAAAAAAAAAATTAGCAACTTAAAAAATCATTAACAACTGAATAAATAATAACTTAGGCCCCTGAGTTTTGGGGTAGTTGGTTACATAATAAAATTGATAAAGAGGAGACGAATTGATATAGGGGATACAGAAAGTAAAGAGAAAAATAAATGAATAACCAGGATAACACAGGTTGGGATAACACTTCTATACGTGGCCAATATATGACCTGTTCTTGTCAGAAACATGTGAACCAGTGTTTTCATGTCTCTGTCAGGCCAAAGTGATTGCGAAGGGAGTGTTCTTTTTTATGCTTTGCTGCTATACAGGATTGGATGTGGGTAACTGTAGCAAAGTGACTTATTCATTTCATTGCCCATTTATTAGTAGATAATTATAACTATTTACATCACAGATATATTATCTCCCCATGCTTTGTAGGTCTGTCCTTTCAAAGTTTTCCACAAATAAATGTTTTCGTGATTTTTAATTATGAAAGTCTAATTTATCAATTTTTAAGGATTAGACCATTGAGATTTTTTTAGGCAAATATGGACTAGAGCCACTACCTGGCAGGAAGCCTCCCACTAACCAATAATAGGAAATTAGAACAAAATTCCAGGAAATTTTTTCTTTTATTGACTACGACTCATTTTATTGTTCTGTTTACAGATTTCTTGAGGTGGCTGCATTGCTAACTAATTTTATCCATTCTTCTTTTTTAAAATATAAGCATATAAAACCACATATTTATTATTTCTTTAAAATTTCAATATGTAATATTTTTATGATTGTTGCATTTTAATTTTTTAAATTACTTTCACTATGTCTTTCCCATTTGACTCATGGTTAATTAAAGGATAATCCACTCTGTGGCTGCTTTCTTTCATTTTCAACATATAACTTAATCACATTCTGGAAAATTAGTGAGCTCTAGAACACACAAATCCTAAATATTCTCTAAATAATTTTCACAAATGTGCTGTGTATTCTTCTATAATTGTTGTTTTCAAAGTTTCACATATGCTAAAAATGAAAAAATTTAACCATTTATCAAATTTTCCATATTCTTCTGGATTTCTTTTTTAATTAGGTTGACCTGACTACTAAGAGATATATGATGTTTCATTTTTATGATGGATTTATGTACAACTTCATGTATTAAATAAAGTTAACTTTCAGTTATAATTATTTAATTTTACTTTTTAAATTCCTATTTATCTGGGCATTATTTAATTTAGTTAGTTTATTACTTACATTTTTTTTTTTTTTTTTTTTTTTGAGTACTGGTTTGAGAATGCTGTCTTTCAAAAACAACAAAAAATAATTTGTATTTTCTTTGGTCAGTAACTCAAGTTTATCAGTCTGGAATTACATTAAAACTTGCTTGAACTCTTATTCTGGACCACATATATTAAATTCATTGAGGGTAACAACACTTGTTATAGTTGATTGGTTTTGAAGATTTCTTATAAGATTTTTTTATTTCTTTTTGTCATTTCATAGTTGATGCCCAAAATAGAATTCTACCAATCCAGTGATTGTTGGTGGAGTGGATACAAGTTGATAAATGAAGATATCAATTAAAATTGATGCAGAAGTAGTGTTACATCTCATTCCTGCCACCACTTGTCAGGGCCCAGAACCAGCCAGGTCTCAGGCCCACCTTAACTAGGTTCCGGCAGCGAACCATTAAGTTACCTTGCTCAGGTCTATTAGGTGCCTGAGGGCTATCTACTTTAGATGGAGGAAGAGAGAGTGTCTTAGAGACAGTAAAGCAGTCTTAGAATAGATAGATCTTAGTCTTTAACAGAGCGTGGTAATCTTCAGCAGAGAGACGCAGTGCTGGTGTTCAGCAGGCAGGAGAGAAGACAGAGTCAGAGTAAGCGGGTCCATGATAGAATGTGCATGCTCCTGACTGCACTGCCTAATATAAGGCTGATCTCGTGCCTCTCAACACTACAGGTGCAGAGACTGCCAATTCACCACTGCTCTCATCTTGAGAGCTCTCATGCTTGTTAGGAGAGTTAAATCCCTCTCCATGCCCTTTCCACCAAGGTGTTCCATTATTGAGCTATATAGGAATTTCTTATAACTCTCACTCGTCCTAGCCATAGGCCATATGGGCTGCTACAAAGTAGTCACTGGGGTACTAGAAATTCAGGGTTTCCTACTACTTTTCTCACTGTGGGCGGGTCCTAGGTTCTGTCTGCTAGTCTTCAAGGCTGAGTCACCATAAAAAACTATTCATAGGTTCACTCAATTTGACAAATGCATTCAAGGTGAACATTAGCTTTGTGGTTTATTTTATATCTCTGACATATAGCTTGCCTTTAGATTTTGGCTTTCTTTGATACACTTGGCTTTCTTTGCTAGTTTCTAGATACATTTTAAAGGTTCTTTTTAAATATATCATTTTGCATTCATATTTGTTCTCAACAACTATTTGTAATATACTCCTGGAAATATGGATGTTATGTCTATATACAGCACAGATTTTTGTACAAATGAAATTATATACATTTTTTCCATTTCATCTACCACAGCATCTGGCTAATGTGACTAATAATAAAATGTCATTAAGTTTTGATTATTATTTTATTGATTTACAAACCATGTTAATTTTACTCTCATGGCCTTTTGTAAAAGTCAACCTGGTGAATAAAAAAAACAACATAATATGTTCAGATAAATATAATAAAGGGAATATTGAGTCATATATTTTAAATGGACACTTAACTAGTGCTTTAACTATTTTTAAAGACCCACCTTTTCTTCAAGAAATATTTTAATCTAACTTGTATAATACATAAGATACATGATAGAACTGATGTTATTGTGGCTGGTGCCTGTAGTCCCAGCTACTTGAGAGGCTGAGGCAAGAGAATTGCTTAAGCTCGGGAGTTGGAGGTTGCTGTGAGCTGTGATGCCTCAGCACTCTACTGAGGGTGACAAAGTGATCTGAAGGTTAATTAAAGCTAGAAAATCCGAAGAATTGAAGGTGTTTTAACATCAGTTACATTGAACTCTTTTGATTCAGTAAAATTACACTTAAAGTTGATTTCAGTTAATTGAATCCCAGGATTATAGATTTTTTTTATGTAAACTCTTACTGAGAACTTTTTGTTGGTGTTATGAATGTAAATCTTGATTCAATTTTTTTATAAAATGTTCTCTAAGTACAAAAAAAAAAAAAGATACATGATAGAAATACATAAAAATAAGCATTTTAGGTAAAATAAATCCAAAATCTTTACCATGGTTTAAGTGGTTTTATGTGCTCTGCCCTTGCCACCTTTTAAGTTGTGTCTCCCTTGACTGCCTCACTGCCTTACTCTTTACCGATATTCAGGTGGATCCTGCTGCTGGCCATGCTCTTTCCTGACACAGACACTTTGCCCACACTGTACCCAGTACCTGTAATCCTTCTATACAAGTCTTCATCAGCCTACTTTCTACTCAGTCATCATCTGTCTGGAGAGGTATTTCCACTTCATTCTCATTAAAACAGGTACCTTTTCCCATTGTCATTTTTCATCTCAGCCTAAATAATACTTAGGAATGCATGCAATCATAACATGTATTTCAATTGCGTAATAATTGCATAGCTTTTCCAGAGGATTGTTTTGTTTTTTTCAATCACTCTAATACACTACATTAATAACGTGCACAAGGTCCTCAATAAGTACCTGTTGGAAAGTGATTGTTGAATGCACTACTTACACACGTTCAGAAAATGAACATTTTCCTGATCCCTACCTAACATGAGGAACAGAAACCTATGCATAAAAATGGAAATTTATATCTACAATAAAGAAAAAAGGTATACATAAATTCCATAAACATAAACATTCAAAATAACGGGAGATAAATACGATGTATACTGACAATTTTTTTTTAAATGTCACCAGGGGTTTAAAAACTTTTTCTGGTTTGTGATAAGAATGAGTGCAATATTTATAGGTTTTTGGAGAAAATCTCAAAGGGCTTTACTTACATTGCCTAGTATGAAGAAAAATAAATAATAAAGATCTTGAATGGCCAAGATAAAACAGATTTATTTATCCTGGAATAGAGGTTGCTACTGCAGATGAAGAGATAATACTAGGTCAATCATTAACCAGGGCCCATCAAAGTCTCTGCTTTTCTCCCTTTGATCTCATTTTCAAACAGTAGAGATGCTATCTTTAGAAAGTCATCAATCTATGAATAAAAGAAGGTTGTACAAAGGAAAAGATGTGCTAATGTATTCAGTGGACCAGCGTCCCTCTAAAGTGAATATGTTGAAGCTCTAAACCTCAGTGTGACTTGAAGATGAGGCCCTTAAGAAGCAATTAGTCCATGAGGGTGGAGCCTCCATGATAGGATTAGTGCCCTTATTAGAGACAAGGAATTTCTCTATCTCTCTCTCCAATGCACTCCACGTGAGGACATGATAAGGAGAAAACTGGCAAGCCAGGAAGGGAGCCCTCATCAGGAGCCTAAACATGCTGACACCTGGTTTCAGATCGCCCAGCTTCCAGAAATACAAGAAAGGTTTGCTTTTCGGCACCCCAGTTTATTGGTAAATGATATAGTAGCCAGAGAAGAGTAAAACAACTACTAAAGAAAGTACAACTATTCTTTACATTTATTTGTCTTTTTGTTTTTGTTTTTTGTTTTCTTGCAGTTTTTAGCTGGGGCCGAGTTTGAACCTACCACCTCTGGCATGTGGGGCCAGAGCCCTTACTCCTTTGAGCCACAGGCACTCCCCTTATTTGTCTTTTTAATGAAGTGGCTAACTTACCTTTGAAACTTGGGATTGACATATGGAGGAGCTCCTTATCACAAAACAAGACATAGTACAACCAAAAGAGCTGGCTTCAAATACAGGCATTTTGCACAGAGGGGGTAAAAAGCTAAGGAACTAGTGCTTTTTAGAATTTCTGATTATAAACATGAATTAATCAACTCAAATACTAAGGATTAAATATTTGTAAAATAAGAGGATAAAAAGAAATAAATGGAGGGTCCAGGAGATAATGGTATTCTCATAAATCAAATTAAATATTTCATAAGGAAAAAGGAGAAATTGCTGACAAAGATTATCATAATATGTTTTTGTCTAGTTCAGTTACTCAACAAAATGGTGTAGGCTTATTTTTCCCTACTCATGCCTCTTAAACATGAAAGAATAATAGTGGAATTATTACATAGATTTAAAAAACAAACAAACTCTGAAAGCTGCCAGATAGGCTTTGATCTCAGGAATTGAGGAAGTCCAATGTGGTCGTAGTTTTCCTTCCATCTCCCATACACTCTTCACTAGACAATGTAATGACAACCCTTAGGGAAAGAATAATAACAACAAAACAAACAAGCAAACAAATAACAATAACTTATTCTCTTTGACTAAAGGAGCTGGAAAGCAAAAGTCCAACAGAGCCCTAGTGGATATTTCCAATTCTGACCCAAAACCTGCTTGCCACAGATAGTCTGATCAGATCATAGCAGCAGTAACATCACATACTGAATCTGTCCTTGTCCCTGCTAAACGTTCAGGGTACCACTGGGCAGTCTGACCTGCCAGCAGCAGAAGTCACAGCAAAGCCCTGGCCATTCCAGGTTACACTCCATAACCCAGACCAAGAGGATGGATGGATCTATAAACAGATATAGCCACAAAATGCAAGTTGGTGTTTCCAGCCCCTGCTCTACAAGTACATTACTAGCAAATAGCCACGTCTGCTCAGGGTTACAGCAGCAATAAAGTCCTGCTTCTCCCTGATCTCCACCCAGGGTCACATGGACTCACATGTCCAGCGTCTTCTTACCACCTACCTCCCAATGTTGCCCGGTATCAACAACAAGCTCATGGAAGTTTCTTCTGTCTCAGAACATGACATTAGCTGTCGTAACAGGGACCCCTGGAACCTCAAACAAATGCCAGAGGAAGAAAACTAAACAATCATTGAAACAGCAACAAAACTGGTTATAAGTTACATGCTGATGCTAAACAGGTGCCTGCCTGTTCAGGGTCAAGATTCCCTGAACATAACAATGGAAAAGTCCAAGGTGCAAGTGAAAAATCACTTGTTAAAGGAAGAAATAGAAGCCCTTCAATTTTAATGAGAATGACAACAAACTGACATTAATACCAAGAAGAATAAGATGTGTAGTATTATTTGATAAGACTTTTAAAACAGGCATCATATAAATGCTTCAGAAAATAATAGCATAT
This sequence comes from Loris lydekkerianus, assembly GCA_963574355.1. Classification (NCBI taxonomy): domain Eukaryota; kingdom Metazoa; phylum Chordata; class Mammalia; order Primates; family Lorisidae; genus Loris; species Loris lydekkerianus. The sequence continues at coordinate 55,447 of CAUYPK010141864.1, read as the reverse complement.
TTTTTGAACCCAATAAATAATACAAAATTAAACCAAAGAAAAACTGTTTAAAAAAGAAACAAACCAGGGACTTCCATTTCCAATAAATTAACGTACTTTTAAAAATTTCTCCAAGTACAACATAATTGTACTTGTACAAAAAAACAGCATATGCAAATTCTGAACATTGGAGAGAAGCAGGCAGATTTGTCAGGGCTTATGTGACCTGAGAAAAAAACCATGGTGATGAGTTCTGGGAATCTCTTCTTATTTCTTACATTCCAAACTAAGTCCTTGGGAATCCAACAAACAGAAATGCCAATAGGTGTAAACAACAAAAACCTCTAAAAAATATATACCTTTTATACCTGAAACCCAGGAAAGGAACAGCCCAGAAATGCAGAAAATCTTAAGAAAATAATAATGAAATGCCCCCTGAATACAAATTAAGCCCTATTTATATCTACATTAGGAAAAGTAGGGGTGGTTTTCTGGAAAGATTAAAAAGAAAATGACAAACCTATAGGCAGACCAAGGGGGAAAAAAAGAAAGGAGTAAAATAACTTAAAGATGAAAAAGAAAATACCACACTAATATCAGAGAAATAATAAGGGTCATAAGAAACTATTATCAAAAATAATACATCAAAAAAAAGATCATCTAAAAGAAATAGATAAATTCCTTGACACATGCAGCTTACCAAAATTAAACTCTGAAGAAGTAGGAAACCTGCACAAACAAATAACAAGGAAGATCAGTCAGTAATAAAAATTCTCCCATCAAAGAAAAGCTCAGGATTTCGTGGACTCATTGGTGAGTTCTACCTAAAACGTAAAAAAAGGAAAAAAAATTGCCACTTCTTTACACACTATTTAAAGAAAATGAAAAGGAAGGAAATCCTCCACACTTATTCAATGGGACCAACATTACTTTGATACAAAGACCAAATAAAGACACACACACACACACACACACACACACACACCATAACTACAAGAAAACATCCCTGATAAACCTAAATCAAAAATACTAACATATGTATCAGCAAGGTCAGTTAAGAGTGATCAAATGTCATATATCCCAGGGATGTAAGCATAATTTAACATACACAAATCAATACATTTATTAAATATACACCATCTTGGAATAAAGGATAAAACTATATCATCATCTCAACAAAGTTAAAACATTTGACAAAATTCAACATCTCTTTATAAAAAAAATTTCAACAAATAAGATATAGAATGAATGTACCTCACACAATTAAAGTCATATATGGCAAACCTATACATGATATCATACAGAATGAGAAAAGGTCGAAAGCTTTCTTCTAAGATCTGCAATAAGAATACCCACTTTCACAATTCCTATGTAATATACTTCTTAGAAGTCCTAGCCAGACCAATTAGGTAAGAAAGAGAAGTAAAAGATATCCAAATTGGAAAGGAAGAAGTTAAATTGTCCCTGTTTGCTAGCTACAATGTCTCCCATGTAGCAAACCCTAATCTTAAAAATTCCATTAAATTCAGCAAAGTTAAAGATTACAAAATCAACATACAGAAATCAGTAGCATTTCTATATCTAATAGAACTATCTCAAAAAGAAATTTTTAAAGATCCAATTTATAATAGACAACAAAAAAATCCCTAGGAATAAATTTAACAAAGAAGATGAAACATTTCTGCGATGAAAACAATAAAATATTTGTGAAAGAAATTGAAAACACAAATGCAAGATATTTTGTGTTCATGTATTGGAAAAAATACTGTCAAAATGTCCATATTACTCAAAGTAATCTACAGATTCAGTGCAATCCCTATCCAAAGTACCGATGACATTCTTTAGAAAAATAGAAAAAAAAATCCTAAACTCTATATGAAACCACAGAAGACACCAAATAGACAAAGTTGTCATGAGCAAAAAACAAAGCTGAGGGCATCATACTCTCTGACCTCTAAGTGTAATAAAAAGCTATAGTAACCAAAACAGCATGATGCAGACACATAGATCAATGTCAAAGAATAGAGAGTCCAGAAATAAATCCATACATCTTTAGCCAACTTATTTTTAATAAGGCTGAAAGAACAATAGGGAAATGACAATAAATGGTGTTAGGAAAACTAGATATCACAGGCAAATCTCTCATCTACCCCCAAATCAATTCTAAATGCATTAAAGACAAATGTAAGACCACAATCGATGAAATGCTAAAAGAAAACATAAGAGAAATGCTTCATAACATTAATCTGGGAAAGAATGTTTTACATAAAAACCTAAAATGAACAACAAAAGCATAAATAAATACATGAGATCAAATCAAACTAAAAATCTTTGAAAAAGAAATAATTAATAGAACAAAGGCAACCTAGAGAGGAGGATAAAACTGTTATAATCTATATGTCTGACAAAAGACTAATATCACGAGCAGTGCCTGTGGCTCAATATGCGGGAGGTGGCAGGTTCAAACCCAGCCCAGCCAAAAACTGCAAAAAAAAAAAAAAAAACTAGTTTCACAATTAGTTGTTTTGAGTAGAGAACTCAACTCATTGGACAAAATAACATCTAATAATATATAGGCAAAAGAATAGACATTTCTCAAAAAGTAGACACCAAAGGGCCAACAGGTATATCAAAATTATAAAATTATAGAAAGGAAAAGATTTGAGTGCTTGAAGAGTTTTAAGGGGAGGTTGGGTATGTGAAAGAAATAGGTGTCTATATATAAGGTCAGGCAATTAAATTGGAGAACTCATATTTAAAGAAAAAGTGTAGAAAAAGTGCTACGTACCTCATTGGTGAATATCACTACAAGGAGAGTACTTTGAAGGTAACTATAGTGATATTCAGCAATAAAATATGTAGCACTTTTTCTAGGATGAGTTCACAAACTTAATTGATCTCATAAAAGGGGAATGTAAGGATCTTTTTGGTAACGGAAATGTTTGTGTCTTGACTGATCATGTCAACATCCTAATTGTATAGCCCCATAGTTTTGCAATGTTTAAATATTGTAGAAACTGGTAAAGAGTACATGGGATCTCTTTGTAGTATTTCTTACAAATGCATGTGACTCTGTATCTTATTATAAACATTTAGATTTAAAAATGAAATAACCATATAAATTTCATGAAACTGAGAATAGCAATAATTAACGTTAAAGAAGAGAACCTTGCTAGGTTGTCTGGAAAGTAGAGTGGAAATGACAAAAATGGAATCAATATGCTTGATGATGACAGATTAATATAATCTATTCCATCTGGGAAAAAATAGAAAATTGATTTTAAAAAGTAATGAACAGAGCTTCAGGGATTCTTGGGACAATAACAAAAGATCTAATGTTTTTATCATCAATATTTCTAGAGGGAGGGAGAAAAACTGCAGGATTGAAAAAGTATTAAATGATCCCCAAAAATAAAAAAAAAAAATACAGTTAAAAAAGGTATTTAATGAAATAATGGCTGAATACTTCCTAAATTTAGTGAAAACCAATAAACGTATGAATTCCAGAAGCTGAGTGAATTTCATAAATGAATTATGTTCCCATAAAAAATAAACCCCAAGAAATGCACAATAAATCACATTATAATGAAGCATCTTTTGAAAGCAAAAACAGAAAAACTTTTTAAAAAAGAGATTGAGAAATGACTCACTGCCTGTAAAGGAGAACCACATTGAATTACAGAAAATTTCTCATCTGATGCAGAGGAGGTCAGGAGGAAGTGATATATTTCCTAGTGCTGAGAGATAAAAAACAAACAAAAAAAAAACACTCTCTATTCAAAATTTCATATCTAGTGAAACTGTCCTTCAGTAATGAAAAGGAGAGAAAGATATTATCAGACAGTGGAAAAGTAAGAGAATTGAGTTTGTTGCTGATAGAACTATCTTTAAAATGGCTGTAGGAAGCTAAGAAAAAGAAAAAAATAATGATGGATTAAAGCTAAAAACTTCTGAAAGAGCAATAAAATAGGTAAAAGAGAATGTAAACATTAACAGATGGTCGTCCTTATGAGGTTCTTTAATAATATTTCATTATTAAAGCAAATGTGGCAATGCTATTGCTTAGGTGAGGGGAATTTTCTTTCTCCCTGAAAGTTCATTGAAAGACCAACTTACAATTAAGACAAATTAATAAAAGAAAGTGGATCATTTATCATATGCATGGAGCAATCACAGAGTGATTATTCGAAATCCCAATGGGGGCCAGAAACTTTATATCCTCCTCTTAGAAGAGAGGGAGAGATGAGGACTAAAGGTAATTCTGTTTAGGGGCAATAAATTGTTGCTAGGGAGGCTGAATGAATGGGAAAACTGACTTATAAATTAATGTGAAAGACAGGTGTTATGTTTTAAATGATTTGAGCCAGGTGTGGTTGTATCCTTGATCTTTTCTGCCATATATTGAGATAACGGAGAAGGGAAGGGAAGTCAGTTATTCTAATAATGGGTCCCTCTGGTTATGCAGATGAGTGAAAGCCCTCTCCAAATACCTATTGATCTCCAAGGGCCTTTAATTTCAAACACTCTTTATACCATGGAGTCATATCTGGGGGAGAAATTTCTTGGGCTCCTTTATTATCTGACATTCACTCAATATCTGTTGAGGAATTACTTGACAATTGTAGTTTTAAAGTGAGAAAGGTAAAACCAAAACAAAAATGAAAATAAGATTTCAACACTTCACTTTAACAGGAAAAAATGTAGGCTGTGATAAGGTCAATGTGTATGTGGTTGTACCTATATTGCTGCCCAACCAGGTTCATCTGCCTGCTGCCCAAGAGGAAGCCAATATCCAGAGACAGCAGGGCTTCCAGTACAAAGAGGGTTTGTTTATTCTGTACAGTGTTAAGTGGGGAGACACGAGGACCTTTCCTAATCTACCTCCCTGAGAACTGGGAAGATAGACTTTTTAAGAATAGTTTCACAGGTGTAGGATTAAGTAATTAGGTTTGCTAATTGGCTAAGTTGGGGGGAAAATTATAGGAGAGTGGAAATCATTTCCTTGTTTTGCTTCAGCCCCTGGGGTCCCAATTCTGACTGAGTAGATTTCTTGGTATGGGCCGCTAGTTTGGATGGGTTAGCCAAGCCAGTGGAATCTGGGGCCTGGAAGATATCTCAGCTACCTTTAGGATTCCAAAAGGTAATGTTATATATGGAGAAAAGTGAAGAATCTTTACAACTACTAGCATGTATGGAGAAAGTTGTCTTTATAACCACCATTTTGAAGTAAACAGGGAACAGTTACAATTTCAAAACAAATGAGGGGAAAGGGGCTGATTATTATAATTATTTTATAGCTAAACCTACTTTTTTACAGATGTGGAAAACCTCAGTCTAGTTCTCACCTTGCACTTCTCCATCCGTTTATAAGGGTGATTTTTTTTTTACTGCCCAGCTAGGTTCATCTGCCTGCTGCCCAAGAAGTAGCCAATATCCAGGGGCAGCAGGGCTTACAACAGAGAAAGGGTTTATTCTGCATAGCACCAAGTGAGGAGATGGGAGGAATTTCTCAAATCCACCTCTCTGAGAATTGGGGAGAAAGGGATTTTAAAGATAGTTTGGTGGACCGAGGGTTGGGTAATTAGGGTCTACAAATTGGCTCGTTTCAGAGTGGAGCCATCAGTCTTATGCTGTGGAATGGTGTCAGAGTAGATCAGCCAATCCCCAGAAAACAGTTTAATGTGTGGGGGTCCAAGAACAGGTGAGTCTGGAAGAGTGAGTCACTGGAATGATATCACTAGAAGATATCTCAAAAACTACCCACAGTTTCCGAACAGCTGATGTTATATCCATGGAGAGAAGTTAAGAATCTTTATAACCCACAACTGCGCATGACTCCAGGGTAAAGAAGTAAACGGGGGAACAGTAATTATTATCAAACAAATGAAGGGATAGTGGCTGATTATTATCCTTATTATAGCTAAGCCAGCCCCTTCACTGAATTTCTGAACTGTTTCTGTAGTGCTCAGCTTGTACCTTGGTGAAGTCAGGTTCAGTTTCACCTAGAACAATCACTGAGCCAAATATACCAAGTGATATACTAAAACTAAATTAATTAATTAAAATGAAATGCTAAATAATTTTCAAGTATTCCAAAGGAATGAAAGAAAAATAAAAAAGGAAACAGTGACGGGCAGATGGAAGATGCAGAAGAAAATATTAAAATGGCAGAGCACTGGCCATTATTACCACACAGTACCTGGAAAACAGCAGGTAGCAGTTATTGTGGACATGTATAGGAAAATGGGCACGTGTGGTGACTAAAGTAACCTGTGACTAATAAGAAATAGATTGCAAATATCTAAGAACCTCGGGGAACTAATGAAAAACTCCATGGGTAATTATAGAAGGGGCTAGAATGAAATACTCATACTGGGGTACTGGGTTTGGGCTGCAGTCCCCTCTCACAAGGGGGGCACTTTTCCAATCTCATTATAAAAATCTATGCTTACCTATGCTTTACCTTACATAAACCGTACTTTTTTCATTTGACTTTGGATTCCCAGCCCCTAGAGAAGGGACGGCATCCATTCATTTGTTCCCACCTCCCCTGTACCTTGCTTTCACTCTGACTTAGCCCAGACTTTCTAGTTCTGCTAAATGAATCAGACCAGGTCTACTGAGCAGATGGAGGGTTCCAGAGACCCTGGCAAATAGTGACACAGTGTTCCCACTTCCCCTCCCAGCCGCAATTGGTGGGAAGTGGGTGATGCCTTGCTGGCAGGGCTCCCAGGGGCCATCATGGGCACTCTGGGGTTGGCTCACTCTGGGAAGCCTCCTCCACCTGGCTGGGCTGCTGTGAGGTCAGCTGGTGGGCAAGGGGCAGGCCCACTTGGAGAGTGTGACAAGTTCTTCTATGCCCTCGTGGGCTGATTCCCACATGAAGATCTGTCAGTACTCCTGATACAGGGATCTCCCATTCAAAGTTGAGCAGGGATCCCCCATTTCCAAGGCCTCCTGCAATTTCATGTAAGTTTCCTAGGCCTGGCCAATTTCATGAAGGGAATGGTTCATTCGCTTTGCCCCTAGAGGAAGGGACTGCATTCATTCGTTACCAAGTCCTGCCCAAATATAACTATGAAGGACTCATGTGATTATCTATACCCCTAGACAAAGAAGGCAGGAAGAGAGGAGTTTTTCCACTTGGGTCTTTCCCTCTGCCAGGAGCTCTGATCCTGTTTCTGTATACTTTTCTGTATAATAAATCCTGTCTTACCACTGATCTGTGGTCCGTGGGTTCATTCTTTGAATCCCTGAGCCTAAGGACCTACTGAAGAAATAAATTCTAGTAACAGTGGGAAAAGAAGCATTTTTCCCATTCCAATCTACTCAAGACTTCATGTCTAACATAAAGGAATAAAGATGGCTAATAAACGCTTGTAAATTTCATATGCCAGAGAAGCAAGCCTAGTCAAAAATCAAGATTTAACTGTAATATGTACTAAACTATTTGCTTTCCATAATGCTACAATCATAGGATTGTCTGCAGTGGAATGAAAATATTTGAAAGACAAAATGTCTCCTACAAAATACAAAATATTTGTATTTCCAGTACAATGGAAATATTTGAAAGACAAAATGTCTCCTCCTCTCTCAGAGAAGACCTTAATGTTATAACAGTAACAATGGATTGGTTGGTTTTAGCATCTGAAATTCTGATATGAAGGGCAGACTATCATAAGTTAAACAGGAATGAATTGGGAATTCTCTTACGTAAGGTACCTGAAAAATATGTGAAGTGATATAGTGCTATTTGAAAGTGAGTATAGACCAAAATAAAAATGTACTTTGCAACTCTAGGGCAACTGTTATATATATAGTGCAACTGATGTCTCATCTGTATTCTACAAAAGAAACAGCATCTATAGAACATATGTATTAAGATATTTATTGCAAGGAATTGCTTTATGTGATTGTGGGAGATGATCAAACAAATTGAAAACCAAAGAGCAGACGGTTAGGAAAGATAGTCTGGAACTAGGATTACGTGATATTTGGAGACAAGGATTATGTGTAATTTTCCATCTGTATAGTCCCTATTTCCTAAATATTTACAGTGTTTATGTATTTTTTATCATATAAAATAATTATATATAAACAGCAGAAAGACATTGGACTATATTGATTTTTATTCCTTTTAATGTGTAGATTCTCTCATGTTAAATTACTGTGAGGAAAGTAGAAAAAAATATATAAACTAAAAATTCACTAGTGAATGTTAAAACAATTAGACTATAAAAATATTTATAACTATTTTATATGCTTTTTATATATGTACTTATATTTTGATGTGCCTTTGGTATATGTGTATTTATATTTGAATATATTGGGGTCACCTGAAAGACATAGCCCTATCAGAATAAATTCAACTAAGTACTGATTCATAGAATAGCCACTTTCAAATATTGTATTTTGATATGATTATTTTCCATAGAAAATAAATTTTTCAAAATGCTGAAATAATTATATTCATCCCTGATGATTTTGTTAAAAAAAAAAAAAAAGCTGTTTATTTCACAAAAAACATCCTTAAATTTCCTGGAAGAAGTCATGCCTGACAATTTGTAATGACATAAACCTCATTTGACTTCACCTGAATGTTAAACTCAAAAAACAAAAAGAGCTAATCTAATGTTTCAAGAAAAGCAAGTGTATGAAAGTGGATTAACAGGTCTGATGACTAAAGTATTTTATTTATCAATGGACTGAGAGAATTGAATAGTCAATAGAATGCAGGCATTTCAAAGTTCAGTCATGCCTAAACCTGAGGGACCGATTCTAGTAGTTACTGTGTTATTCAGTATTAATGCTCATTTAATCTTGGATGGCTCTGCTAAGGATGTGAAGTAGTCACTAAATGCTGGGATGATGGTAGTTTATTATTGTTGTTTAGAATGATCCAATGACTTGCCACTAAATTGTATCCATTGACTTCTTAGACTTTAGGGATCAATAAAGAGTTACTGAAAGATTAAGTTTTAAATTATTAAATTCAAATAAAGATCTTTATACATAAATATATCTTTGGATTTCTTAATGCCATCTACTTTTCCCCTATGTGTTTGTGCTAATTATGATATCTTTGTGCCTCCTCCTGTGTTTTCTACTTTTATTTTTTCTTTCTCTCTCTCTCTTTTTTTTTTTTTTTTTTTTTTAATTAAATCATAGCTGTGTACATTAATGCAATTATGGGCACCACGCACTGTTTTTATATACAATTTGAAATATTTTCATGAAACTGGTTAACATAGCCTTCCTGGCATTTTCTTAGTTATTGTGTTAAGACATTTATATTCTACATTTAGTAAGTTTCACATGTACCCTTGTAAAATGCACCATAGGTGTAATCCCACCAATCACCCTCCCTCTGCCCATCCTGCCCCCTCCCCTTTTCCCTTTCCCCATATTCTTGGGCTATAATTTGCTTATAACTTACATAGGAAATCTATAAATTAGTTTTACAGTAGGGCTGTATCCTTTTTCTTCCATTCTTGAGATACTTTGCTAAGAGATACTTTGCTAAGAAGTACATTGTATCCTTTTTCTTCCTTTCTTGAGATACTTTGCTAAGAAGAATATGTTCCAGGTACATCCTGTTTTCTACTTTTAGTAGGAGTTTTTTACATTTGTTCTCTTATTATTTCTTTCTATTGCAAACAGACTGGAAACACTTACTGTAATAAAAGGGTATCTAGGGAAATAAATAAAATAATGGATTTTTTTTTGTACATTACATTTGATTTTCATTTATGTACCAAATGTGTTATTTTAATAAAGAATATTCTCCTTTTTAATCTGAATACCCCTCCCCCTTCTCTCTCTCTCTCACTTTTGAGACAGGTCTCACTCTGTCATCCAGCCTAAAGTGCCATGGCATCAACCTAGCTCACAACAACCTCAAACTCCTGGGATCAAGTGATCCTCTTACCTTAGATTGCCAAGTAGCTGGGACTACAGGCACACACTACTATGCCTGGCTAATTTTTGTTTGTTTGTTTGTTTGTTTGTTTTGTTTTTTGTTTGTTTGTTTTTAGTAGAGGCAGGGGTCCTGCTCTTTCTTAGTCTGGGCTTGAACTCTTGACCTCAAGTGATCCTATCCTCCCACCCTGGCCTCCCAGGAAGCTGAGATTATAGGCATGAGCCACCATACCTGGCCATTTCTTCATTACATTTCTTTTCTTTCTCTCTCTCTCTCTCTCTCTCTCTCTCTTTCCTTCTTTTATTTATTTATTTTTAGACAGAGTCTCACTTTGTCACCCTGGATAGAGTGCCACCATGTCATCATCATAGTTCACAGCAAACTCAATCTCTTGGGCTCCAGTGATCCTCTGCCCTTAGCCTCCCAAGTAGCTGGGACTATAGGAGTCTGCCACAATGCTTGGCTAAATGTTGTTTACTTTTAGTAGGGATGGGGCTCTCCCTCTTACTCAGACTAGTCTCAAACTCCTGAGCTGAAGAGAGCCTCCTGCCTTGGTCTCCTGGAATGCTAGGATTACAAGGGTAAACTACCACACCTGGCTCCCTTTACCTTTTATTCTTAATTTAGCTTTAGTAAAATATTGAATAGATGGTAATGTGGCTGGTCACTCTTGCCATTCTATAATCTTAAGGGTAAAGAATTTAGTCATTCCCCATGTAATGATGTATAATGTAATCTCCAGGATTTTCTTCAATGCCCTTTATTGAATTTAGTCATTTTTCTTCTGCTGCTTTAATTAGGCTTTTCTTTCTTTTCTCCCTCTTCATTTGGTTTTAGCAAGAAAAAATTTGAATTACGTGAAATAATTTTCTCCATTTATTGAAACTCATATAATTTTTATCTTGGATTTGTTTTAATATATGGCCAGGGCTGGATTTGAACCCACCACCTCCAGCATATGGGGTCAGTGCCCTACTCTGTTGAGCCACAGGCACCGCCCATGAAAATATCTTTTTGCAATTTTAAACCAACCTTGCATGTCTGGAATGAACTCTCTCTGGTCATACTATAGCATCTATAAAAGAAATTGCAAGAACTTGACCATGTGTTTCTTCTTGGTTTTTGTATCACAATGCATACAAGGGAGAAGTGACAAAATAGAAAATGTCCAAATTATGAAAACTCCAATAATCAAGATGTTTACTATCAAGAGGTTTCTTCAGTTCTTTGCATCATATCTCTCTGTACTGCGCACACTATATATTTTTTAATTTAATTTCTATAGGTGGAATATGAACTGAGCAATGAACCAACAGAATTCAAGTCAAGCTCCTTTCTCATCAACCTTAAGTTAATGAAAAGGGATTTGTTAATTAGAGAAAGACATAGTTAATTTGATTTAATATTTTTGTTATAAATAATATACTAAATAATATAATTTAATATAATTAATACACATTGATACACTACATGTCAAAAATAGGAAATTTAAAGAATTTTTAAAAAATTTCTGGTAACACTAGTTGACAATTGATCATATCAATATCTAAAACTCAAAATGATAAATTTGCTATCTTTCTACCCCACATGGGCATTAACACCAATTTAGAAGAGCGTATTTTGATACATGTGGCTAAATTGCAGTATGCCTAAAACAATTTACTAACTATAATGTTATAAACAAGTTCTTGGTTACATTTGCAATTTCTTTTGACTTGAATTCATTTGTATTAATAACAACTTGACATCATATGAAACCAAGAGATGGCAAGATTATACTTGAAATCATTTACCTGTGAGTACTTTTATGCAAATGTCAATGTGTGTTTTATAGATTAATTTTATGTCACAAACGTCATTGACTTTAAAAATGCAAAATCATAGAGACATTCTAGTTGAAAACTATAATATATAAATTAATTCACTTTTAAGATTAGGGTAAATTTATCCCTAAAGATCTAGGAATACATTTTAAGTATCTCAGTGTAGAACAAAAAAGGCAAAGAACTATTTCTAAAGACTGAGAAAAACTCAGAGAAGAGTTGAATGATGCAGCTATTTTGGAAAAGAGAGAGAGAAACAAAGAAATTATTGATTTCTCTATTTCTGTCAATAAAAATACTAGTATAGGATGAGGGTTTTTAAGGATGTGCATTGAAAGCCAATCTAAGTAAGCTAAAAGAAAGACTGGCACGACAGAAAGTTATACGTTACTAGAGCTTTAAAACTTCTAAAGTTGGGCAGCACCTGTGGCTCATTGAGTAGGACGCTGGCCCCATATACCCAGGGTGGCGGGTTTGAAACTGACAACGGCCAAACTGCAACAAAAAAAATAGCTGGGCATTGTGGTGGGCACCTGTAGTCCCAGCTACTCAGGAGGCGGAGGCAAGAGAATCACCTAAGCCCAAGAGCTATACATTGCTGTGAGCTGTGATGCCACTGCACTTTACCGAGGACAACAAAGTGAGACTCTTGTCTTTTAAAGGAAAAAAAAAAAGAAAGGTAGTGGGTTCAAGCCCAGCCTAGGCCTGCTAAACAATGACAACTGCAATCAAAAAATAACTAGGCAGTGTGGTGGGCGCCTGTAGTCCCAGCTACTTGGGAGGCTGAGATAAGAGAATCACCTAAGCCCAGGAGTTGCTGTGAGCTGTGATGCCACAGCACTCTATGGAAGGTGACAAGTGAGACTCTGTCTCAAAAAGCAAACAAACAAACAAACAAAAACAAACAGAAAAGGTGGCACCTGTAGCATGTAGCTCAGTGGGTAGGGTGTCAGCCAAATACACCAAGGCTGGTGGTTCAAACCTAGCCTGGGCCAGGGACAACAAGTAGCTGGGCATTCTGGTGGGCACCTGTAGTCCTTAGCTACTTGGGAGGCTGAGACAAGAGAATCACTTACGCTGAAGAGTTTGAGGTTGCTGTGAGGTGTGACACCACAGCACTCTACCCAGTTTGACATAGTGAGAATCTGTTTCAAAAAAAAAAAAAAAAGAAAGAAAGAAAGAAAAAGAAAGTGAGTGAAAAAGTATAAGAGTTTCTAAGGAGCAGTTAGTAATTCCTCAAAACTATATATAAAATACAAAAGCTGCAGGGTCTATAGCAACTAGGATGGTCATTAAATTAAATGACTAAGCTAACACATCAAGGGGCATAGTAAATCAAATTAAGATAAACCCCAAACAACCTAAAGATAAGAAATAATAAAAAGTATAAATTAATGACACTAAAATCAGAATACAAACAAAATTAATGACACTAAAAGCAGAATATAATAGATGAAGTTGATGGAAAAATAGGCTAGTTTTTTAAAAGATCAATAAAACCAATAAAATGGAAAACTAACAAATAAGAGAGAGAAAACACAAATTACCAACATTACAAATTCAACGTGAAGTACTCTCATAGACTCTGCAGAAGAATCATTGTATAGTAGGGAAACACGTACCTATTGACAAGTTTTGTAAAATAGTTCCCTCAAAATACAAAACTATCAAAATTTCCTCAGTAGAATTATATAAAGAAATTATAGAATATATACATAGAATATAGAATATAGAAAATATATAAGAAATTATATCCATATTTGCAAAACTTGTGGGGGAAAAAAAAAAAAAAAGGAAGGAGAAGAAAAAGAAAAAATCTCCTGCTCAGATGGCTGCACTGGAGAATATGACAAACATTTGAGGAATTACTCCTAATTTGTCCCAAAATCAAATGTTTGTTTAATGTTGAAATACATTTTCAGACAAGCTAATCTTAAAGTTGATAAAAAAAAAAAAATATAAAGGAACAAAATCGGCTTTAAAAATGAATTGGAAAAAGAATAAAGTGGAAGGAAAATCATCTTATCCAATATTAGGATTTGATGTATGGTTACAGTAACTAACAGATTGTATTACTGTTAGAAGGGTGGAGACTTAGATAAAAGAAATAGGAAACCCAGAAATAAACCTATAGAAATTTACACAGCTCATTTCTGGAAAAAAAAATGAACAAAATAATATATTGGGGCAGCACATTCTTTTCAATGTATGATGCTACAACAATTGGATTTCTATTGGTAAAAAATAATAAGAAAAAGAATTATGTCTTAAAATCAACGCTATGCACATTTACTTCAAAATTAATATTAGGGAAACACAAAAATAAAAGTTTTAGAAGAAGACATAAGAGAACACTTTTAGGATCTAGGATAAGCAAACATGCCTTATACAAGACACCATAAGTACAATCCTTTAAAATATTATGACCTATTTAAATGTTTTTTAAAAAGTAGCACTATGAATGATCCCCTGAGAGAATACAATGGTTCGCTACTAAATAGAAGAAAATCTTTGCCAAACAAATATCTGACAAAGTAAATCTAAAATAGATAAAGAAATTTTCAAATCTCAACTGTGTAAAAACAAACAATCTAAAGAGAAAATAAGCAAAGTGTGTGAACAGGCATTCTGCTGGAGAGAGAATATACAAATATGAGATAAGCACATTAAAATATGCCCAACTCCATTAGCCATTAGCCCTTCAGGAAATGCCTTTTAGGAACTACAGTTGAGCTATTACTATTTACCTAGTCAAATAGCTCCCCCCAAAGTTGTAATGTTATGTGTCCTAACAGTCTTCAAAGATGCTCATTCCCTGATCTCCAGAGCCCATCAATTTGTTGCCTTATAAGAAAAGGGACTTGTGAGTTGTGATTAAGGGTATGGACCTTGAGATGGAGTGATTATCCTGTTTTTATCTGGATGAGTGCAATGTAATCGTATTTGTACTTGAAAGGAGAGAAGCACTGAATCCTTAATGGCTAGATTAGAGAGAGAAATGTGATGAAAGACAAAAATCAGAGAAAAGAAATTTTGCTGTCTATGACGAGGGAGGGAGAGTAACACTAGCCAAAATATGAGGGCAGCCTCTTAAAGGCTGAAAAAAGGCAAAGAAAAAGGCTCTCTGAGAGCCCCCAGGGAGAAGCACAGATGTGCTGACACCTTAAGATTCACTCTGTGAGACCTATGTCAGATTTCTGACCCATCAAACTGTAAGACAAGAAATTTGTGTTGTTTAAGCTACTAAATTTTAGTTTATTTATTTATTATTTTATGCACACCTTAAAGAAACTAACAATTACAAAATACTGATGAGATGTGAAGGAACATATTTTGTCATATTTCTTAGTAGTAGTATATCATTTTAAATCAATTTTCTATATCTTAACATTCAATCATCATAGATACTGGCAATGGCATTCCTGAGCATTTATTTTAGGGAAAGGAAGACTTTCATTAGCAAAAATATCAGTATGCAAATGCTTATGGTAGCTTTGATTTTAATATCAGAAAAACTGGAAACTCCCCAAAAGTCTTTCAATGAGTTCATCACCAGATAAAAATACTCTGACATAACCACACAATGAAATACAAGTCAACAGGAAAAAAGTAATGAACTATTGATACAGGCAGCAACCTGGGTGGATCTCAAGATCATTAAGCTAAGAGAGAAAATACAATCCCAAAATGTTGTAGGGGTCAGATAGCTATGTTTGCAAACATGTCACCATGCACTCATATCGTCATTGTACAAACAACTAGGTAAGTTGCCATAATCTTGGTTACTCACAGACGTGTTCATGTCCACATGTAGTGGAGTCTGGCTGAGTGACATTTATTATAGTTATTGCATGATTTTGTGTGCCATCGTAAGAATATTGGACCTTGAAATAGAGCAACAAACAAACATTCACAAATTTCTTATTAAATTTGTCAAGAGTGGAAGTGAAATTAGGGACACATTAGTCTAAGTTTATGGAGATATTGCCATGAAGAAAAACTGCAGTGTACAAATAAAGTAAACAATTAAGCACTTTTTTAAGGGGTGAGAGAATGTGGAAGAGAGAGGTCAGAGCAGCCAGTAACAAGCAGACTGATGAAAACATGGCAAGAATTTGTTTAATTGTGCATCAAAATTGTCAGCTGACTGTGAGAAGCACAACAGACCAAGTACACATCAACAAAAATACAGAAAAATCTTAACTAAAAATCTTGAGAAAAATGTGCCTCTTGCATCATGACAATGCACCAGCTTATACGGCATTGTCTGTGAGGGGGCTTTTAGTCAGTCAACAAATAATTGTACAGGAGCATCCTCCCTACTCACCTGATCTGGCCCTCAATGACTTGTTTCTTTACCTGAAAGTAAGAAAATATTGACTGGAAAATAGTTTGAAAATAGCATTCAGGATACCAAGGTCAATGGAACAACAGCTTTGATGGAGGTTCCAGAAAAAGAGCTCCAAAATTGCTTTGTAGGATAGACTAGGTGCTGGCATCAGTACACAGCTTCCCAGAGCAAGTACTTTAAAGGTGACCTATGATGTAGGTAGTGCTTTTTTTTCTAAGATGCATTTATGAACTTAATTGTTAGACCTCATATACAACGTAATCCCATGTCTAAAACCTTCTCCAAAAAGCAAACCTATAGAGGTGAGGAACCAAGTACTGATGTCCAGGGAACATGGACAGGAGGTACTATGCAAAAACAAACAAGTAGAATGTGTGATTTATTTTGTACTGATCGTGATGGTGGTTACACGAATCTGTCTATATATGGGATAAAATTGTATAACCATTCACAGAAGCAAATGAATTTTTATAAAAATGTAGACAACTGAATGAGAATTGTTGTATAATTAAAAGTATCGAGGCAATAGGAATTTATTGCACTTAATACTGCAATTAAGTAATAAGCTGCAACCCTTGGAAAAATCTGTGTGAAGGATGTAGCAGGAGTGTGTATTTTGTGCTATTTTGCAATTTATTCTGAATCTATAATTATTTCAAAATAAAATTTTTAGGAAGTACACCTCAAAAAAGGAAAAGTAAAAGAGCAAGGGAAAGATAGGGTATTTCATAACAGAATATGATGATATCACTAGGTGTAGCTGTATGTTTAGTAAGTGTTTAATTATTTTGCATTAGAAACTTAAAATAGCTAGAGAAATATGGAAACTATTTTCATAAAAGTTTTAGTGTAAGATAATGGATAAATGTTTTGCTTTAACTTTCTGTAGAATTAGAGTGGTGGTACTTTCGTATTAACTCCCTGGTCTGGCATTATAAGAAAATAGGTGGATACTGGCAAATGGCTGGAGTCTACTGCAACCTTAATCAAATAGACGCCCCAACAGCAATAGCTGTGCTGCACAGAATCACGGGTGTAACTCCTGCTGAGGTGATAGCTGAGTGTGTGGGAATTATGCAATAAATAGAATACTGCCTATAAATTCTGTTTTATTACTTATAAATTTGTTTTATTACTATTAATAGGTAATTTGAAAATGGTATTAACTTTTAGATATCTTAACATCATTGAAAACTGTAGTTTCTTTTCTTCTTTAGACTTTTTGATGCATATGGCAGGCTGACAATTAAGTTTGAGGTTTCATACTAGAAAAAGTGCTAGGCTCATATTAATGCATGAGGTCAAGTTTACAAGCATCCTAGAAAAGGTGATACCCACCTCATTGTTGAATATTGTTATGGTCACCTTTGAAGTACTCCCCTGGGGAAGCTAAGCTCCGACACCAGTACCTAGTCAATCTGTCAAAGCAATTTTTGAACTCTTTTTCTAGAATGGCCATGAGAGCTTTTGTCATATGAAGGTCTGACAAATAAGTTCAAGAACTCATTCTAGAAAAATTGCACATATAAGGACAATATTAAAAATTCAGCATGCCCCCGGGCAAAGGGCTCAATTATAACTTAAATTTTAACTTAGAAATGAAAATAACAGAACCCCAACAATTGTATTTTCATATTAATGTGAAATTTAAAAAAGAAGATTCTTAAAAGTTTTCATAACTTCAACTTTATTATTCTGTTATGCCAGATAATGTGAAATGCTAGAAAATAAAATTTATATTTTTTACAACTAGAATGACAAAACATTCAGGCTTAGAAAAGTTCCTCTTCAATCACTAATAAGAAAGTGTAAGCTCTAAGAAATGAGTGTCCCAGGCCTGAGCTACAGGGAGATACCAGAATGCAGAATTCCAAATGCGCTAAATTGTGTGTATACATCTGAAAGCTAAGGAGGCCTGTTGATTTCTTTGATAACAGGAGGTTCAAGGGCTCTTGTTATATGGATAAGTTGTATAACAGTGAAGTCGGGGCTTTTAGAATGCCTGTCAAGAGAATAGTATACATTTTGTTCGATAGGTAAGGTTTTATCACTCACCCCTCTTCTCTTCCCCTCTTCTTACTTCCCAATATCCTTTTTGCCACTTTATAGCCTTATGTTTATCTTCTCACACTTCTTAGTGAAAACAGGTGAGATTTGCCTTTCAATTTCTGAGATACTTCACTTAGGATCCTTTGCCATACAATGTCTGCAAACACAATAAGCTTCAATCAGCAAATCAATAATAATGAATGGCTTTTGAAACCCCCTTGAGTCTCTCCATGACTGTGACGAGCTAAAACTTCTGTGATACAGTCCACGTCAAAGAATGTCCTACTAATCTTTTATTGCATAAAAAGTCATTTTTTCTCCCCAGAGAAGGCCATTGGAGGGGACACATTTTGAAATGATTTTAAAAGTGATGCAGAAACTACCTGATGGCACAATATTTTTTCTGGAGAAAGTCATTGTAGTAGCAAAATCATCATTTAAAAAAAATCTTTGGAGCTGAGGATTAAAAGTAATTAAAGGGATTACATGAGTAAATATCCATGTAAAACTTGAAATTGATAGAAGAATATGTGTGTACAGGATCTATTTTTATATTTAACAATAAACAAATGCATTTAGCCCTACTCTATTGAAGACAAGTTTTACCAAAAGTGATTGCTATAAATGAAGGACATATACTCTTTGATCTTGCTGAATCCGCCCTCACCTTGTCTGTCCTGCACACGCTCCCCCTTTCTCTCCATCCTCCAGACTTCACATCTGAGTCTCATCTAATTCTCATCTCATTCTCCACTGCACTTTGTATATCATCTTTATAGTAGTTATATTTTATTCAATTTACCCAGGGATCATTTATTGTAGGAAAAGATGATGCACTCAAGATATCTCAAGCAGAAAGGGAAGTGTTTTGCAGACACCAATATTTCAGCAAGCATCAAAAGAATGTGCTTAATCAGCTTCATGCTGTGGGAGAACAAAGGTCTGGAAATGGAAAACTGTTAAAGTTCTCCCTGATTCCAGTTAGATATGAACAGATTGAGGACCATCTAAAACGAATTAAGATTTTGAGTTCCCAGAATCTATGTATTGAAATGAGCAGCACACAAAATTATCCATTATACCTCTGAACTTTGTTCCTAGCTTCTATTTATTAGGATCAAACGTCTTGAAAGCACAGGTAGGCACTTTAATATCTGTATGCAAAGTATGTGGGGTATGCCAATCTCACAATTAATGAATTTTAATAGCTGATAAGTAACAAATGTACCATTTTTTTTTAAAGATGATTAATGAATGAGAATTCTTAAGTCCGTAAAAGGTGAGGGGTCTTGTGCTGGTGGTAGTGTGTGTATACCCACACATTCATGAATATTTGGATATTTGTATGATGGATGTAGACAATATAATTAAAAACAAAATATCCACCCCAAAAATTCCAGAAAAACTCTCCAAGAAAATAGAAGAAAAGAAGAACATTTTTATTATCAAGTAAACATCAAATCACACTTTGATGCATATAACAGACAATCACTAGAACATTGCAGAGGCAGAAAAATAATCTGAAGATTCTGCACAGCCATCAGGTACAATCCAACACACACATATTCTCAAGATAAACAATAACTAGACTAAGTAAGAGAACTTGGCAGCCCTATTTGTCACACATAGTTCATCTTAAATTCACTTTTTCTTGGGGGTGATCATCTGTGCAATCCAATTTGCTTTATCCAAAAGAAAAATAAACTCACATCTTTATGACAAGAGGTAGTTTTAGAATAATGAGGTAAGCTTTTACCATGTAACAGAAACTGAGAGAGAGGAGCACTCTCTTCCTTGATGGTTATATTTCAGAGATGGTTCTCAGTTCCTTGAGAATGACATTTCTGGGTCACAAAGTGACAAGAACCTTATTTAGCCTTTAAAAAGATTTTGCATATATTAGAAAGACACACAGAAAGAACTTATATTACAAATTTTTCCAAAGTTATTGCTGTAAGGATGAAGAGGGGAGAGAATTCTCTTTATTTTCAATAGCAAGAATAAAGCTACTTAATTTTAATTTGGTTCAGCTCATCAGCGTATATATGTGTGTGTCCGTGTGTGTGCATATGTGCATGCAATACACATGTTTATCTAGTGAAAAGAAAGTCATGTATAACTTGTTTTGAAAGCCTAAGAAAACACTATTTTTTAAAAAGGGTAGTTCTTGACACTAGAAGAATGACTTGAATAACTATGATAAAAGATTATTACTGTTAGGGGAACCTCAATATTTTTCCGTGAATTTTCTTTATTATTTTTTTAAATTCACATTAATGTGAGGGCACAAATAAGTAGAATACAATTTTGGCATTTGTTAGGTAAAGTCCCTCTTGTAATCCTTGTGTCCTGCAACCAAGCAGTGTACCTTATACCCTTACATTGTGCCCATTAAGTGGGAGCACGCTAATCCCCATTTCTCTTCCCCTTTCCCCTGTCCCCACCTTTATTTGCCCTCCCCTCAATTTGAACCAAATTGAGTTTTTCTCTTATGTGGGTGTGTGTTACATCTTCTACTGGCTCCATGTTAGTATTGACTACATTTGCACTATATTGTCTATCACAGGTGAAACTCAACATTAAAATATATTACAAAACAAATTCTCCATTTATCATATCATTGGTTAAAAGTCATAGATTCTGTTTTAATATATATTTTAAGATTTTTTACTGTCATAAACAAAGGAGTCAGTAAAAACAGGAAGATAATGAAAATAAAACACAACCCTTTAACCAAGGATTAAAGATCTATATTTTATGACATATAGAAGCAACTGGTTCATTAAGGGTCTTTTGACAACTAGATTAAAAAAAAAATATTGAAAAAAAATAGACTTTCAGTATTGCGTGGCCAGAGACGCAAACGAACAGCAGCTTTGCCATGGGTGTAAACTTGCTCCTGTAATTATTAATTCAAGAAACAGACTACATACGATTAGATGGCGTGTAGCAAAAATCTTTATTCCAGGTTTTAACCTTATACTTTTCTAGTCACGTGCACACTTAATCTATTATCTATTAGTTTCATCATTATCTTATTTTACCTATACGACATTAACTTAAAAGGAAATATTTTGTTATCATATTAATACAATCACTTGTATCGTGTAAAGAAGTAAACTTCTTCTTCTAAACATTGACTGATTTCTGAGCAGGTATCTAAAGAAAGATCACAAAGAAAGTAGCCACAGGGGAACAAAGTTAATAGAAGAATATCTTCAAGCATTCACTTAGTTTACTCAGTATAAAGTAACGATTGTGTCTTTCCCTCAGGGCAGAGCACCTATAGACAGACCTCTGACAATATGTTGTCAACATAGGTCAACCCTCTGGCCTGTGTCTCTGAGGAAGGGAGGCATGCCCTTTGATCTCAGGCTTCACGGGGTGCACAGCTTCAGAGAAATGGCTTAAGGAATTTACAACTCCCAGGAAGCCAACTCTGTGTGTAACCCCGGGTGGTCCAAGTCCCTTAAGCCCCCGGAAGAAAAGCAAGTCATTTTAACTCACACTGAGTTTACTTTGTGTGCTTGATGTAGGTTATGTTTATTTCTAAATATTATCCTACATTTCAGTCTTTTTGTTTTCCAAATACTAATTGTGGTTAAAGTAAAAACAAAAATGCTAAGTAGTTTGCTAAACTTAAAATATTTGCAAATAAATTATTCATATGTATTGAAAATATCTTTCCTATTAAATCTAATAATAGCAAGTCACTGCAATATTGTAAGGTAACACAAAGAGAAAAAAACTAAACCAAATGGTTTTCTAAGAAATAAATTGTTTGGCATTTGCAGTATCAACAAAAGATTGATCACCCAATTTAAAGGTATGCCAGTGAAATATATGTATCTACATATGGGTGGTTTTATTGTTGGATTAGCATGATCTCAAGATCTTTAGAGAGTTCCTTTGCTCTTGAACATATATTGATTTAATTCAGTTCCTGACATTTTAAAATATATATCCGCCCATGCTTCAATGCCTAAGAACAGTGTTAGTTATTATTGCAATAAAAGCAATATTCATGTTGAGATAAAATTTCTGAGGTTTAAATTCCATAGACCCAGATAGGGACTTGTTGGAACAGGACTTTTATTTTACATTGCTTACAACTATATATATATATATATATATATATCAAGTTGAGTAATGGAAACTGATGTTAAAATATTGGGAAATTATTCAACTCCAAATATCTTGTGCTTAATTTCAATAGCTTTTTATATATCATTTTTGTAAATCAAAGTATTTGCTATCATCTTTGTAGGCTCTTTAGCTTTATTTTCATTGTTTGGGGAAATTTCACCACCCATAGTTTAAAGAATCATTCAATTCATTCAATTTATTTAAAGAGGAAAAACACTTTTGATTCTGGTAGTTGACTCGAGAATATTATGCTATTGTGATAATTCTTTTATGTTTTTGATAAAAGTTTAAAGAAAAAAATTATTATGACCTTTCTCAATATTTAAATATGACACTGTATTCACTGTGTTTTATTCCTGTTTTATTTACTCCCTACAGCTAAATATTGTCAGAACATTTTTTTCTTTTTTCTTTTTTCTTTTTTTTTTTTTTTTTTTTGAGACAGAGTCTCAGTCACTGCTGGTAGAGAATAGTGGCATTATAGCTCACAGAAACCTCAAACTCTTGGGTTGAAGTAATTCTCTTGCCTCAGCCTCCTGAGTAGCTGGGTCAACAGGCACCCAAAACAATGCCTGCCTAGTTTTTTTTTTTTTTTTTTTTTTTTTTAGAGACAGGGTCTCACTTTATCACCCGTGGTAGAGTACAGTGGTGTCACAGCTCACAGCAACATCCAGCTCTTGGGCTTAGGCAATTCTCTTGCCTCGGCTTCCCAAGTAGCTGGGACTACAGACACCAACCACAACACCTGACTATTTTTTTATTTCAGTTTTGCTGGAGCTGGGTTCAAACTCACCACCCTCGGTATATGGGGCCGGCACCCTACTCACTGAGCCACAGGTGCCACCCACACCTGCCTATTTCAGAGACAAGATCTCATTCTAGCTCAGTCTGGTCTTTAACTCCTGAGCTTAGGTGATCTGCCTGCCTCAACCTCCCAAAATAATTCTTAATATTGAAAAGAAAATGTCAAAACAAAGTGTAAAAAGCTATTACCTCATTGATCTTATAAAATTATAATTTAAATATAGTGATATGTTGAAAAGTATTTGTAAATACTTAGCTGTCTATTTGTAATTTGACCATAAAATTAATTTATTAAACTTAATTTTAAATGATTATTGGACTTAAATGATTACATTTTATATTAATAACAAGTTTGGATTTAAATGTTAACTTGCATTTTGCATATATATTCTGTGTTCATAATTTTAATTTTGCATTAGAATTATTTATTGTATTTGGATATAATATTCATGATATGCTACTCCTGAGTATATATTTTTAACAATTTCCTAATGAAGCTTCTAGTTGGGTTACACAGATTACATATTGCTATTTCAGTATTTATACAAAGAAATATACAATGATTTTACAATACTAATAGTTATAAAATGTCCTGTCCTGTTTATAGGCAACACTCTTATATTTATGTTTAATAAAATATGGGCAGGAGAAATTGCCAGTTTATTAAATATGTTCTTTTTGTGATACCGGATGGGGTGTTGATTCATGAGAAAAATTATTGTGAAATAAGTCATATAGTCCTAGGAGTCAAGGCAGTCTAATTTCTAACTTTAGGATCTGGAATAAATCACATAAAATTTCCTACCTCTTATGCATATACTGGTGATGTAGTACATGAAGCAAATATATTATGTATCAGTATCTAATGCATTCCACATAAAATGCAATTAATA
Organism: Loris lydekkerianus; assembly: GCA_963574355.1. Lineage (NCBI taxonomy): Eukaryota > Metazoa > Chordata > Mammalia > Primates > Lorisidae > Loris > Loris lydekkerianus. The sequence continues at coordinate 31,483 of CAUYPK010141864.1, read as the reverse complement.
ATTGGTAGGAACAAATGTCACTACTTGATACAACAGATTTTAATGTGTAATTTAGAGGGCTATTAGATTAAAAGGGAAAAGTAATGTTAATCATTCTTATAGGATTTTTTCTTTTTATTTTTTTATTGAACATATTTTACTTTACTTTATGTTTTATTTCAGGTTAATGTGAGCATACAACAAAGTAAATTACATTATTTGCATTTATTAGGTGGAGTCCCTCTTGTAATTGTTTTCCACACCCAAAGGGTCTGCCATATACACTTACATTGTGCCCATTAACTGGGAGCACACCAATCCTTTCTCCTTCTCCCCTAACCTTGTTATCCCTCCCCCAACTTGAATTTTCCTTTTTTGTAGGCATCTATTGGATATATGCTTTTTCATACATTTTCATATATAGCAATGTGATATAGACTAAAAAGAATGTGCTTCAACTCCATCCAGGTTAATACAAAATGTGCAAAATCACCATCTTTTTATAGCTGAATAGTATTCTATGGTTTACATACATATATCACAGATTGTCAACCCATTCCTGGGTTGATGTACATTTAAGTTGTTTTCACATCTTGAAAATTATAAATTGATTGAGCATGATAAACAATGTAGGGCAAATGTATTTATGATAAAATTATTTCTTTTTCTTCTGGGTAGATGCCAGGGGATTGCATGATCACAGGGGGGATCTACTTTGAATTCTTTGGAGATTCCCCTACTTCTTTCCAAAGAAGCTGTATTGTTTTGTGGTCCCACCAATAGCATTAAAGTGGTCCCCTCTCTCCAGATCAGTGCTAGCATATGCAGCTTTGTGATGTGGGCTATTCTGACTGGAGTTAGATTATATCTCAGGGTGGTTTTGATTCACATTTCTCTGGTGAGTAGAAATGATGAGCATTTTTTCATATATATTTAGCCATTTGTCTGTCTTCATCAGAGAAGGTCGTATTCATGTCTCTTACCCAGAGATAGATGGAATTGTTTGTTCTTTTTTTGTTGCTTAATTTGAGTTCTCTATAGATCCTAGTGATTAAGCCTTTACCATATTCATAACATGCAAATACCATTTTCCCACTTTGAAGGTTGTCTCTTTGCTATATTTGTTGTGTGAAAAAATATTTTAGTTTAATTAAGTCGCATTTGTTTATTTTTGTTGTTGTTCTGATTGTTGTTGAAGTCTTCTTCATAAAACCTCTCCCAGAGTTACATTCTCAAGAGTTTTTCCCACACTTTCTTCTGGGATCATTATCATTTTATGTTTTGTTTTGTTTTGTTTTTTGCTGGGGCTGGATTTGAACCCGCCACATCCAGGTGTATGGTGTTGGTGCATTTCATGTCTTACATTAAAATCTTTTATCCAATGAGGGTCAATTTTTGTAAGTGGTGAAAGGTGTGGGTGCAAGTATCAGTCTTGTACATGTGGTCATCCAGTTCTCCCAGCACCATTTATCAAATAGGAATTATTTTCTCCACTGTAAACTTTTGTTTGGTTTATCAAAGATCAGATAGAGACTAGTTTCATCTTTTGGTTTTCTATTCTGTTCCATATGTCTCTGTGTCTATTTTTGTGCCAAAACCATTCTGTTTTGATCACTGTGGACTTATAATGTAGCCTGAAGTCTGGTAGAGTGATATTTCTGGCTTTTCTGTAATTAGTAAAAATTACCTTGGCTAAATAGGGTTTTTTTCTGGTTTCATACAAAACGAAGAATTATTTTTTTTCCAGTTTTTCGAAGTATGATGTTGTATTTTGATGGAGATCTCACTGAATCTGGCTATTTCTTTTCTTCATGATTCTCTTTACAGAGATCTTTTACCTCTTGTATCAGGTTTATTCCTAGGGACTTTGTTTTCTCTGAAGCTGCTGTAAATGGAATTGAGTTTTTGAATAGCTTTTCAATTTGGCTGTCATTGGTATATACAAAAGTTATTGATTTGTGGAACTTTGTCTTACATCCTGAGACATTATTGTATTTCCTGATCACTTCCAGGATTCTTATGGTTGAGTCTCTTTGGTTCTTTAAGTATAAGATCATATTATCAGGAAAGAGGGAGAGTTTGTCCTCCTCTGCCCCCATTTAGAAGCCCTTTATATCCTTCTCTTGCCTGATTTTTTCTAGCACTGTGTTAAATAGTATTGACGATAGAGGACATCCTTGTCTTGTTCTAGTTCTAAGTGGAAAAGCTTTCAGTTTTACTACATTCAGTATAATATTATCTGTCAATTTGTCATAGATGGGTTCAATCAGCTTAAGAAATATGCCACCTATGCCTATTTTCTTAATTGTTATTATTAGAAAATGATGCTGAATTTTATTAAATGCCTTTTCCACACCTATTGAGAAGATCATCTGGTCTTTGCTTTTCCTTCTATTGGTGTGTTTAATTACATTTATGAATTTGGGTATGTTAAACCAGCCTTGCATCCTGGGATCAAACCTGTTGATCATGATGTATAATTTTTTTTTTTTTAATGAGTAGCTATAATCTGTAATCTATTAGCTAAGATTTTATTTTGTACTTTTGTATCAATATTTATTAGTGAAATTCATTTGCAGATTTTATTTTTAATTGGATTCTTTCCTGGTTTGGATATCAGGGTGACATTTGCTTCATAGAACATGTAGGGGAAGGACCCTTCCTTCTAATGTTTTGGAATTGTTTCTACATTTATAGATACAAGATCATCTTTGAAGATTTGATAGAGTTCTGGTGTGAAGCCATCTGATCCAGGGCTTTGTGGTTGTTGAAATATTTTTTATTGTTTCTTCAATTTCTGTGCTTGATTTTGATCTGTTCAAGAGATCTATTTCTTCTTAGTTAATTTTCAGAAGATGGTGGGATTACAGGTGTTGGCTTTTCATAGTCAAATTTCTGAGCATAGAGTTTCATGTGGTAGTCAGAGATAACCTCTTGTATCACTGTAGTTTATTTTATAACTTCTTTTATTTGTTCGTTTTTAGATTGAAGTTATTAGAGATCTTACTTTTCTATTTCTAGTTTATCTGGCCAAAGATTTATTGATTTTAGTTATATTCTTGATAAACCAACTTTTTGTTTCATTAATTTTCTCAAAGATTTCTTTGTTTCTTTTTTTCAATTTCATTTAATTTTTACATAATTGTATTTATTTCTTTACTTCTGTGAGATTTAGGATTAAATTGTTATTCCTTTTCCATTTCCATAAGGTTATTCATTAGGTTGTTGATGTGCTCTCTCTCTCTCTTTTTGTTTGTTTGTTTGTTTTTTGGGGGGGTTATTTTGTTTTGCTTTTTGGATGTAGGCATTTAATGCAATAAATTTCCCTCTTTGGATTGCTTTTGCGGTACCCCACAGGTTTTAGTAACTTGTAGCTTCATTTTTATCATGTTCAAAGAATTCATCAATTTCCTCCTTTATCTCTTCCTTGACACAACTGTCATTTAGCATAAGGTTGTTTAATTTCCCTGCATTTGTGTGGGGATAAAAATTTTTGTTGGAGTTGAGTTCCACCTTTATTGTCTTGTGGTCTGAGAAGATACCAGGTATAACTCCAATTCTTTTTATTTTGTACAGGTTTGATTCATGACCTAGCATATGATCTATTTTGGAGAGTGTTCCTTGGGCTGACAAGAAGAATGCATATTCCTTAGCTTTGGGATCTTGTGTTCTGTATATGTCTATTAAGCCATTTATTCTAGGGTTGCATTTATGTCCCTTTTATTTTTGTTTAGTTTTCTGTTTAGATGATCTGTTCAGTTCTGTCAGAGGAGTGTTGAAGTCCCCAACTATTATGGTGTGGTAGGGTATAATAATGTTCAGAGCAATCAAGATCTGTTTTAGAAATCTAGGAGCTTATAAGCTTTGTGCATAAATACTTAGAATCGAAATGTCCTCTTGTATTACTGTCTTGACTAGTATGAAATGATCCGTAACAGGATTTTAAATGAAGGTATATGGATCATTAATTTTCTAAATATACATCAACCAGCATTACTTGTGTGATTGCAAAAGTACATATTTTTACATCACAACTAATGAAAAATAATCTAAAATTCCAATTCTGTAATCTACAGTTGTATAAAGCTCCCTGTAGATATTAAAATGTAAATACATCTTTGGAACTCCTGATTTGGATCATTACAAATTTCTGTCCTACAATGATCTCATTTGGATTCCTTATTAAATTTTCTTAATATCTTCCTGTTATTTATTCCATAAATTAGAGAATTTTTTTCACTTTTTAAAAGAGCTTGAAACTTTAATTTTACAATAAGCTTAATCTCAATAAAAAAACCGTAAAATGGATAGTGCACTAAGAAATTAAAAATCTCACTGTTCTAATTAAATAAACTGTGTACCTTATTGCAGGGGATGTAAAGTCTTTGAAGCTTCTAAAGCTTGCACATTAGTAATACGCATGAGCATAACAGTTAATAAGAATCACAAGAAGATAAGATCAAATAGGGAAAGTCAGGGAAAGCTTCCTATTTTGTGCTTTGAAGTCATCCAGATGAGGAAATCTTGGCATAGTGTAACCTGTGGCTCTTTAGGAAATTAAATAACACTGATTATAAAGGTAATTACATTCTAGAAAAGTTTAGCTTACTGAAAGAAGTGACAAGTGTAAAATTGAAAGAAAAACACATAAAAATTAAGATGTATCCAGTGATTACAACATGATCTAGTGCAATGATTCCTATTCTTGATTCTACATTGAGATTGTATGTGGAATTTTCAAAAACTACTTGGTCTCCAAATACAATTGAAGAATTTTTGACCTGCAGATTGGACATCAATATTATTTATTTTATATTATTTGTTATTTAATACAATAAAAATAATTTTTAATTTCGACCTCTATATGCATTGTAACACGTGTATAGTTAGATTTGTTAAAACAAAGACACAAAACAATTTCATCACTCAAAAATCTATTTTCCACTATCCTCAGTACTGTTAGCCTTCCCTATTATTTGTTCTTGGCAAGTACTGATCTATTCTCCTTTGTTACAGTCCTATGTTTTCCAGAATGTCACATAAATGGAATAATATACTATTTAACTTTTGAAGCAAGCTTCCTTCACTCAGGGAAAAGAAAATGTAAATTCACCCACAATATTTTCATATTCTGGTCTTATTTCCCAATCTGATTATTCTTATTTACCTTTCAGAATCCTAAAATAATATCACATTTATTATTTTCAGATTTCATTAGCTGCATTTAGTGGGTGAGACAATGTGGTAGAGTATTATTATTTTTTCTTACAGGAAATAAGTGTTTATTTATTTATGACAGAGTCTCACTATTTCACCCTTATTAGAGAGCTGTGGCATCACAGCTTACAGCGACCTTTAACTCTTGGGCTTAAAAGATTTTCTTGCCTTAGCTTCCCGAGTAGCTGAGACTATAGGTGACCACCACAACACCCAATTTTTTTTTGTTTCAGTTGTCTTTGTTATTTAGCAGGCCTGGGGTATATTCAAACCCTCCTGCCTCAGTATGTGGCCACCACCCTAACCAATGAGCAACAGGCACTGAGCCCCATTTAGTGTTCTCATAACTTCAAATGCAAGTAGAATTTTGAAATATGGTTCTAGGGCATCAACAGGTATTCAAGAAGGGGAATAAAGAAGAAAAAATTAGATTAGGCCTTGTTCCAATTCAACATGTATCTGTGTAGTGTTCCTCAAAGTGGAATTTAGCTGTTTGTGAAGGACATGGGATATTTGTTAGAAGGTTGGTTGCCAGAACACAAACTTGAAATACAAAATCATAATCTCTGAGAAGTTGGTCTGGGGCTTTCTATTTAAAAATTACCATTTTGCAGTTGATACTTATATATCCTAAAGTAGGTTCCTCAGAGAATCTGAAAATAAGAAAGATTATAATCTAAATTCAGATTATAGCTGTATTCTTATCCTTGAATAAATAATCGCTTTGATTTCACTGGCTCTGTGAACAAATTTAATTGACCCCTGTATATTCTTTTATAATTGTCTTCCTTAATAAACTGCTGGACACTTTGAGTTGTTTTCCCAGAAATAGTGGATGGTCTGAAAGGTAAAGGAGATAAGATTCTGAGGGTCCCAGGGAAAACTGCCTGATGTCACCACCTGCCCAAATACATTTGAGTATGTGATTCCTCCTTTAAAAGCCCATTATTTCCTTTAGTTGGAGAGACAGTGTTGAGACAGCTTCCCCCCTTTCTTCTGGCAAGACTTACGTAGTATTAAAAATTTCTTTCTTCCTTGGCAATTCTCATCTCACTATCTGGATCTTCGTGCCATGAGCACATGGACATGGGCCAACACTCCCTTGCAGTTTTGAGAACAATTATGGGGACACTTCCAGGATGACATTGCTTGTGGTTTTGTGGCTAGAGAGCAAGGAGATGTCAGATGCTTCCCTTAGCAGCTGCATGGACATATTTGCAAAAGGGTTACTTTGGACTGTTCTACCAGGTCCATCATTACTGGCCTCCAATGCATTGGCAATTGTCTTCTGATTTCCTCCTAATAAAGGAACTCAATCAATTTTTGCATCTGGATAGATGAATGCTATTTAAAGTTAGAAAACAGTGGGAAATGCCCATCTTGTTTTATGAGAGTGGAAACATGCGGGTAGACATGTGGGTACTTAAGGGAAGAGTTATATCCTAATGTGCTTACATTGGTAGAAATAATGATTTAATAAGCTTAAAACCAATTTTCAATTGTTTATTATAAGTAGGTTAGAAATTGAATTAAGAAAATGATTACAGATGGTGGGCAAAAAGGAACAGAGACAGGAGAGAATTGGATCAGAGAAACCCAAAATCTGTTGCAAAGTGTGACAGCTTGAACTCCTGGCCTTTTCACTCAGACTTTCTTACTAGAGATTCATTCCTCCCCAGGGCAATGTGGCTCAAAGGTCACTGAGCATTGAGAGACAAGGCTAGCCATAGGTGGGACTGCCCTCTCAGGGAGAGTGAGTACATTTTGGGAGTTGGCAAGAGAATGCAGAATGTGCTGGAGACAGGGAAAACATCTAAATCTCATTAAGAGACAAAAGGTCTCTCAGGAAAATAAGGAGAAAAATATCTCCTTTCTTATATCATCATGGTATGGGCAGAAGCTCCAGCTCATCTGAACTCAAGGCTTCCCAGGGGTGTAATTACCAGTCCTGAGATTTGTGTTCAAGCTCTGATTGAGGTCTGCTTGGACATCCTGCTTCTGGACTGTGTTCTTGTTCCATGCTTTGTTTGTGTTAGAGCATAACTTAGAATAATAATCATAAGAAGTAAGTCAGTATATTTAATGTAGTTAAAGAAATAGTTTGGTTAGAAAATGCAAACCCAGCAAGAACCATGACATAAGGGGTCAGCCTCCCCTTGTTAGACTGATGATTAAAACAGTGATGTGTTTAATAAAATGAAGTGAGCCCAGAGCTAGGAACTTTCCACTGGCCCTCACAGTTGAAGGTGAACAGTCCCTGGGCCCAGATTTAAAAAACTTTCTCTTTTTTGCATGACTCTTCATTTTCCCTCTTCCTCTCCTGAAATTCACTGGGGAAGAACTTATGGTGTAGTTTGAAGCTGGTCCCCCACAAAAACTAACCTATTTTGATTTAGCACCCTTGTAGGTTATTAGGTGAAATTGCAGTTGATTTGTTTGAGACTTCTTGAATTCCTATTTATGTTGTTTATCTCTATTGGTGTGTGGCATAAAAAGGGCCTCTGTTAAGCTCTTCGTCTCTAATTTCTTTTTGCTGATTTTAAATTCGCTGTGGTATTATAAGCACAGTTCAAAGCAGGGGTGATTGAAAGAAACCTTTGATGGTAGTTTTCTTATGGCAAATTCTGGGTTCTGAAATGTTAAAAGAGACCTTCATCCCAAGGTCTGATTGATTAGAAGACATCTCTGTACTAATGTCTGAAGAACTGAGCTGGCCAAGATGTAGGAATGCCACTTCTTGGAAAGGAAGGAGAGAAATTGAAACACAATGTATATAGATTTATGTGGAGCTTTGGAGGATATCTTGGTGATGGTTCTGAGATAAAAACTATTGAAACTTTGTGTATGAGTGTGTGTGTTTAGACATATTTCATGGATGTGCATTTATGTGTACACATGCGTACATGTGTACACATGTACCAACATGTACCATGGCATACATGGTGCCAACACTAGCTTACAAATAAAAGCAGCTCTCCTAACTTAAATAAATAAGCCTGAATGATTTTCAAGTTCACAAGAGTTTAGTAATCTTTGGTAATCAAGCTGGTTTTAAAATATTATTGATAAAATAGCAATTTAAAAGTCTGAAATTGTCAGTATACATTTTTTTTTGAGTTTACTGGTCATTTTTATATTTGAAGATATCAGGTTTTGACACAAAGTTTGTACAAAAACTAAAAACCCAGCCAAAACAAAATGATATCTTTTGTGGGATATTTAATACGTATAAGTAATACTCGTTAAATATTATTGTTATAATAAAAATAGATAAATTTCCCAAGTTATTGGCAAAAAATACTTAATTATTTAACTTTAAAACCTTTACTTATGTGTACATGTCTAAACAAAAATAAGCATCAGTAAATTAGAATAATCAAAACTAAGCAAATGATAGCATAAAAACTGAAACTTATGGTCAGTAGTTTATAAAGATATCTTGGGTTTGGTCTCTTAATCCTAGCTGTAGATTCAGGTTCTTCCACTGACTTTATTTTCTGTGGAAGATGCACACAAAATCTGTTTCTGACTTACTCCTTCTGAGTACTGGTTGCAAGCAAGCCCATTATGTGTACATTGTGTTACCATAGCAAATGCCTTTGCCTAAAAAAATTCTAAAGAAGAATCCTGGAATTAATTTTTGTATAGTAATTTATTTCTAAATGAACAAAAATTTTCTTAGAATCAAAAGATAATCTCAAAAGACTCATTCTTTGGAAGTATTACATGTAATTGAATTTGCATTTAAGTAGAAGAATGTTTTTAGAATAGTTCTTTTGATTGTTTTTAAAATAGTTTCATCTTAATCTTTATGTAAAAAAAAAAACAAAAACCTGTTATGACTCTGTACCACTGTTTGAAATGCTAAGGACTGAATTAGAGGTTTATTCAGTCTACAGTCAGGTGATGTTATGTTAATAAATTTTATTTTGGGATGTTGGTATTTTAGAAGGATTAAATTAGCTAACATTTTCAAACAGGATGTGTTCTGAAACTTCTACTGTATTTATAGAACTTAAAGATGTTATATTATTCAGAATAGCAAGTCTTAGTAGAATACATACATTTGTTCTCTTGGTTATTTTTTTTAAGTTTAAAAGTAATAGTTAAAACTATTTTTGTGATCATTTCATGGCCTATGTTTTAAAATCCTTTTTCTTCTTTTTTATTCCAATTTTCTTTATAAAAATAGGTTTATATATGACATTTATTTAGAGATTAAATGACTTTGTTGAGGGCACAATTAATCACGTTGTATATCTAATATCCATGGGCTATCAAAATGGTTGAGTAAATTGCTAATATGAGCAAATATAAATGAGACAAATGAAATAAAATTTCAATAGGTTTTTTTATAATATGCTTCCTTTGAAATTTCTCAGATTTATTTCTGAGAAGTTCAACTTTTGCTGTCTTACTTCTTTCAGCTTTTCCACTCATTGAGAAAGATGAAAACTCTCTCCTTTTTGGTTTCTTGGTAGGGTCCTGTAACCTCCCCGTCCCGCTTCTAAATCTGTTACTGAGATCTGATTCAGAAATGTTTACCTTAAAAGACTGAAAAGCAGTACTTATTTCTGAGCTTCTTGATATGTCTGAATTGTTCAACATGGTCAAAAATCTTCCTATGTTGTTACTAAAAGTTGTGTATTCACTTTATTAAGGTATTCGGTTTCTATTTTCTTGTTTCTTGTTCCATTATAATATAATGTTCATTCGTATCTCTGCATACAGTCTTTTTTTTGTTTGTTTGTTTGTTTTTGTTTTTGAGAGAGAGTCTCCAGCTGTCATCCTGGATTGGCTCACACCAACCTCAAACTCTTGGGCTTAAGCGATTCTCCTTCCTCAGCCTCCCAAGTAGCTGAGACTCCAGGCACTTACCACATTACCCGGCTATTTTTTGGTTGTAGTTGTCATTGTTGTTTGGCAGGCCCAGGCTGGGTTTGAACACGCCAGCTCGGTGTACGTGGCTGGCACCCTAGTCACTGAGCTACCGAAGCCGAGCTGGGACACAGTCTTCTTATGTCTGATAAATTGCGGTACATTTTTCGTGAGGTTTGACTTCTAAGTTGTCTAAATTGGATTCCCTTAAAAAAAAAAAAAAAAAAAAAAAGCACACTAAAGAAGGTGTCCTTTTCAGTTTACTTTTCTTTCGAATACATAAATTTTGAATTTCTTCTGACCTATATTTGCATCCACTTATCGCGGCCATTGGACTTCCTCTTTAAGGAATCCTATTCACAGACATGGGAATTGAATGTTATTTCCTGAGACTTCTAGTGTTATATTTGTTGTTAGGATTTATCTTCTGTTCTCCAGATTCATACAATGTCAACCCAGTTTGTGATTCTACTCTTTATTTAGAAGTTACCTTAAAATTAATATATTAAGAGCATAGATACAATCTTTCCCCACCTTATCAAATTGGCATCCTTACAAGTCAATGCAATGTTATCCTTGCGAGTGACCATGACAAAATGAAGTATCCATCCTTCTCTTTCTTTTCTTCATAATCCTTTATTATACAAAATCTAGTCACTGTTATTATATAATGTGATTTCTCCCATCCCCATTGACAGATGCCTCCTTTTGTACAGAATTGCTAGTTGTCTGGACTCGTTCAGTAGCTTTTAATTGGATTTTCAACATCCACTTGAGTCTTTATTGATCAATAAGGTTATTTATTTTCAAATAATTATCTTTTTATTTATATAAAGGAGCTCATCCTTTAAAACTGTTTCTAAGTTTAGAAAACAATACCCTGAAAAAGGTGATATAAAAGATACAATCTAGTAAGTGTGTTACATACAAAGTGTTTTAAATGAGAAAGCCAACTCTGGGATAGCATTTTCATCTTATTCAGAAAAATGTCAAAAAATGATTTTAAATCAAATTATGAGTTAAAAGTTATAAATGTCTGGATGTCTTGCTGTCTTTCCTTGTGTAAGACATACCCTACTTTTTTAATGGATGGAAATAGTGATAAGCGAAAAGAACACCTTAATAGTGCATTCAAATTCAGTTTAATCACGAAATCTTAGCTTTAACCTATCAATGTGTTATTAGAATGCAAAAGAGAGTTCGAGAATTTTTTACTGAAGTGCAGTATATCTGAAAGACAGCTACAAGGCTGGACCATATGCTGTTCTGGATCGGGAGTCCAAATGAGTAATCTGGGTCAGGAGTCCAAATGAGAGCTGAGAGCATGGATTATTGTGCCGGAGTTCCTAAGTATGAGTATACTAATATACCAAATGGTTTATATAGACCAAAGGAATCAGAGCTCCAAGGATTCAGTGCAGCTTAAAAAATATTCTTGTAAAGTAAAAATGTAGCAAGGTTATAAAACCAAGAGTTTGCACATGCCAGTGAGTGCAATTCAGAGACACATCTGTGCCTCAGGAAGGCTATTGTGACTGGAGAGAGAAATAGTGGGGTGGATTGGTGTTTCCCCAAAGCCAACATTATCCTGTTATAATACTCATTACATTTTTTCTTCCTATTACTGTAATTTCATAGCATAAGAACATCATATATGCCTTCTGCCACCTCCCACTAATGTACACATTCACAGAGGAAATAGATTCCAGATAGAGAATATGATGTAAGAACCATGTTCATTTAAGTTGCTAACTTTTCCTAAAAATGCATTGCTGTAAGTACCTCACCTCAGTATTTGCTGCAAAGAAATTTTCTTAGCTTAGTGTCAGAATTTCCATATGAAAATGTACATACGGTAGGCAGAGAGAAGATTGAAGTGTTAGGAATATATATTTATGGGTTGGGTAAATATGCATGAGACTCAGACAAGTTTGTTCAACTAAAGAAATCTAGAACAGTGCTAGTCAAACTATCTGTGATGAAGTAACTTTTGGCCCAAATTCACCATAAATATACCCTTATATGTATAAACACACACATATTATATGTCTATACAGTTAGGAGTCATGGGTCCCATATATTCAGATTCAATAAACTATGGATTAAAAATACAGAGGATGCCAAAAAATGTGTACAGATTTCAAGAAAGGGAAAAAAAGTGTTACACGTTTGACTTGAGTATTTCTGCAATTAGAAGAGGTGCTCACAGTGATTCATATTCATCCTTTGTTATTAGCATATATTGAATGTTAGCATTTAATCTAGTTTTTTCACTTTTTAAAATGAATATTACCATTTAGTCTAGTTTTTTCACTTTTTAAAATTAGCGGCATTTTTGGCATCCTCTGTACATGGGAAAAACAATAAAAATGATACAACAATAAAAATAATACAAATTAAAATGGAAGACAACTAGTTACATGGTATTTATATTGTATTATCTTATTAGAAATAATCTAGAGATGATTTAAAGTATAGGATTTGTATAAGTTATAAGTAAATATTATGCCAAATAATTACGCCTTCATTATTCAGGCATAATCTATATGCTTGAATAAGGAGATTAAACATCTATGGATTTGGTATTCATTGGCTTTGGGGGGGTTCTGAAATAAATTACCTATGAATTTATTCTGAGAGCAAGAACCCATAACATGAAATGTCCCCTCTTAATAAAATTTTAAGTTCAAAATATAGTATTGTTAACTATGGTCACAACACTGTACGGGAGATCTCTAGAATGTATTTATCTTGTACATCTGAAGATTTATACCCCTGAACAGAAACTCTCCCTTTTTCCTTCCCTCTACACTCTGGAAATCACCATTGCATTACCTGTTTCTATGAGTGTCACTATTTCAGGTGACTTATATCAGTGAAATCATGTGGCGTTTTCCTTCTGTGATGACTGGCTTATTTCACCTAGCATAATGCCCTCTGTGTTCATCCACACTCTCATATTTGGGAAGATTTCCTTCTTTTCTAAAACTCAATCACATTATGCTGCATGCATACAACACATTTTCCTTACCCACTTCTCTGTCATTGGACATTCATGTTGTTTCTATACCTTGGCCATTATGAATAATGCTGAGTGAACTTGGGAGTATGAACATCTCTTGAGATCCCGGTTCAATTTTTTAGAAAAATATTCAGAAGTGGGATTGTTTGGCCATATGGTAGTTCTATTTTTTACTTTCTAAAGAACCTCCATGGTGTTCCCATGATGCCTGCACCAGTTGATATTCTCTAAAACAGAGTACATGGGTTCTAATTTCACCATATTGTTGGCAACACTTCATGTCTTTGTGTATTTTTGTTTTTGTTTTGTTTGTTTTTGTAATAGTCATCTCATCATGTATGCAGTGATGTTTCATTGTTTGTTTGTTTTTTATTTGCATTTCTCTGGTGATGAGAAGGTTGATCAAATTTTCATATACCTGTTGGACATTTTATATTTTCTTTGGAGAGATGGGTATTCAAGTATTTTCACAACTTTTATTGGGCTTATTGTTGTTATTATGGCTAGATTTAAATTACAGGATTTTCTTCTGTATTTTAAATGCTAAGCTATTATTAAATATATTAGTTAACTAATATTTTAACTCATTTTAATGGCTGCCTTTTCATTTTGTTGATTACTTTCCTCCTTCTAAAGCATTTTAGTTTGATATATAAAGGCCCAGGTATCTAGTTTTGCTTTTGTTGGCTGCATTTTTGATGTCCTAGCTAAGAAAACATTGCTAAGATAAATATGATGAAGCTTTTGTTCTATGTTTTTATCTAACTTCACAGTTTCAAATATTACATTAACCCTTTAGTCAATTTTGAGTTAATTTTTGTCTATGGTAGATATGGCTCCAACTTCATAACTTTTTTTAACTTTTTTTTTTTTTTTTCAGCTTTTGGTCGGGGCTGGGTTTGAACCCACCACCTCTGGTATATGGGGCCAGTGCCTTACCCCTTTGAGCCATAGGTGCTGACCTACAACTTCATGATTTTACATGGAGATATGTACTTTTGCCAAACCATTTACTGAAAGGCTATTCTTATCCATTGTGTCCTACTGGTATCCTTTCCCAAGATTAGTAACCTTGTATCTCTGCATGGTCTATTCTACTCCATTGTCTATACACCTATTTTGATGACAGCACCATGCCTCTTTTATTACTGAAGCTTTGTAATATATTTTGAAGTGTGAAAATGTTATTCCTCTGGATTTTTTTTTCTTTTTATTAAGATTACTTTGGCTTTTGTAGTCCTTTGTGTATTTTAGAACTTTTATTTTTCTATATCTGTAAAAAATGCCATTGGGGTTTTCATGGTGATTTTAATGAATTTGCATATTGTTTTAGAGGGTATGCTCATTTTAACAATAAAAAATCATGCAATCTATGAACATGGGGTGTCTTCCATTTGTTTGTATCTTTCATAATTTTTCATTAATATTTTATAATTTTTAAGTATAAAAGTCTTTCCCCAACTCACTCAAATCTATTCACAAGTATTTTAATGTTTTTGAAGCTATTAAGGCTACTAAAACAAAAATGTCATATAGACTGGTGGCTTAAAATTAAAAACAAACATTGATTTCTCATAGTTCTAGAGTAGAGAGAAATAGAAAAGAATGAAGAAGTAATGGGTCTCAAGCAATGCAAAAACCTTGTAACAAAAACCCATGAAATCTTAACGTTGAAGAATCATCTCCTGTAGCCTGCAGCTCTGCCTCCCACCTCCATGGGGTGGCAATGTCACTCCCACAGCTCAGCAGGGTGATGTATATTCATGCCTCTCTTAACTGTCCCTATTCCCACTGCTTCTCTTGAAGATTATCTGATCTGGTGGTTTTGTGGTCTCTGCATCAGGTCCATTTTTCTCAATGCTTAAAGAATAGTTCAAGTTCTGAGGTAAATGGCTTTTCCTGCTCTCTTGTAGAATCTAAGAAATTCACAGCCTCCTGTATTGTTTTTCATTTCTATCCTCTCAATTCAAAATAGTCATTTTGCTGCTGGGATGTCTGATTAATTTTGTGGTTCATATTCTTATCAAACATTTGCTCATTCACATTCCTAGTTCTCTCTGCAGAACACTCTTTCATATTTTTTCCAATATGGATAAGTTGATAATATTCTAAATCTTCAAGTTCTGTCTCCTTTTTGTTTAACAAAATGTTTAATTTCTAACTTCTTTCATTTTACTATAAGCAGTTAGCAGGATTGACTCCTTAAACATTTTGCTTGGCAATCTCCTCGGATAAATATCCAATTTTATTATACATAAGTTCGATCTTTAACAAAATACTAATTCAGCCAGGTTCTTTGTCATTTCATAGTAAGAATTAACTCTCCTTCGCTGCCCAATAATATATTCCTTATTCTGTCAGACCTCATCAGAATTTCCAATAATATCCATATTTTTATCAACATTTCATTCATGACTTCACTTGCTACTCCTCTCCTCTTTTATTTTGGAGGTCATATCAGAGTCATCTCTAACCTGCCTTTATGCCAATGTTGGCATTTTCTCCTGTGCATTTTAAAACCCATTATCAAATTGCCTTCACAGTTTTGCATTATTTGTTGCAGCAACATCACACTTATCAAGACCAATTCTGTCTTGGTTTAGGGTACTATAACAAAAATATCACATACTGGGTGGCTTAACTAACAAATATTTATTTCTCACAGTTTGGGAGTGTGGGAAGTGTAATACCAAGGTACTGGCTTTTCTGGTGTCTGGTGAGTACATTGTTTCTGTCTTGCAGATGGTCTTTTTCTTGCTGTGTATTCATGTGGCTGAGTAAGAGAGAGGAAGCATGTTGTGTCCTTCCTCTTCTTATAAAAGCACTAATTCCATCATAGTACTTTATGCTCATGGACAAATATTCTTTCAAAGACCCATCTCCTAATAATATCACATATCAATTGGGGGCAAGACATTCAGTCTATAGAATATTTTAAATGTGATTGTTTCATTCATTTCATTTTTGAATTGTTTATTTATGGAAAAAAAAACTAATTTGTGTATTCATTGCTGTATCCTACCATTTTACAGAATTTGATTATCAGTGCAATGGCTCCTTTATGTGTGGAAATTTTAGGGTTTTCTACATAAAAAGGAGATGCCAGAGCAGTAGTGGGGTAGGGGCAAAGAGAAGCACAAAACCTGCTCCTGACAACCAGATTGTAAATCTCAGACATGCCTGCTTTCATAATCAGATACTCATCCAGAAGAGGAACATGTTAGCCCCTCCCTAGTAGCTTTCCACAGAAACCATGGAGCTGACCTTTGACCCTAAAACAACTATCTTACCAGCTTTTGTAGAGGCTAAGTGCAGGCTCAACCAACCTACTTTCATTCAACATCTGTCCTCCAATCACCTCTACAGTGGTGGAGAATACGGATGCACCTGGAAGTTTCACCCATCCAATACCGGAGATCCTTGAGTGCTTCTCCTAAGGGGCTAGAAATGGTAACAAGTCTCCAAATAAACAGTCCATCTTGTTCCTTATGGCAAATTCCAACTACTGGCAAGGATCTCAATTTGCACAGGCCTTTACAATGTTAATTGATGCAATCATACAGGCTGTGGATAATTCTTACCCACAAGCACCACCTAATCTCACAAAGATTAAACTGAGCATGCCAGTTTAATTCACTCTGCTAAGAAGATCACAGGACTAGAGAAAAAGAAAAATTTCAAAGACCTCGATTCTCCCTCATCAAAGAGAATATGCTCAGACATACCTCACCAGTGTTATAGTCTACAAACAACTAGCAACTGAGAAAACTACCACACTAAGGAAATCCATAACCAAGACATCCATTTAGAACCTAGATTACTATTAAAGCACCCACAAGCAAAGTCAAATTTCTTACCCAGCATATACTGCAGGCATGCTAATGAGTGATAGAAAGCCCCACCTCAACAAAAGAAAACACAAAAATAAGAAGTAACAAGTATTCCTGATGAGAAGAAATTATGAAAAAACCCTAAAAAATATGAAAAATTATAACAAAAGAAACCCACCAAAAGGGAATGCCAGCTGTCCGGCAATGGATACCAATGAAATGAAAATACTGAAATGATAGATAATAAATTCCAAATATGGATTGGAAGGAATCTCAAAAAATTCCAAGAAAAAATGGAAAGCCAACTCACAGAAATGAGAAAACCAATTAAGCAAAAAAATTAAAAGATTAATAAAGAGATAAACATATTTTAAAAAAAAATAGAAGTTCAGGAAATGAAAACTTCACCTATGGAAATACGAAAACCTGTGGAAAGTTATAAGAATAGTCTAGGCAAAACAGAAGAAAGAATCTTAGAGTTTCAAAACAACTCTTTCAAATTAATTCAGGCAGTTGAAATAAAGAACAAAATATTAAAAAGAATGAACAGAACCTATAAGAAACATTTTACTATGTAAAATATCAGAATCATAGACACACTTTAGGGTAATGAAAAAAAAACTCAAAAGCTAAAAACTCTATTTATGATAATAATTGAGTAAAACTTCCACAGTCTTACTACAAATTCAGACAACCAGGTACAAGAAGCTCAGTGTACACTTGGAGGACTCATCAGAAAGAGACAATCATCAAGACAAATACTCATCAGACTCACCAAAGACTACTGAAGGAGGAATACCTGTAAGGCAAAAGCATCATTAAATTATAAACAAAAACTCATAAAGCTGACCTGAAACTTCTCAATTGAGACCCTATAAACTAGAAGAGATTGGTATTCCACCTCCATTCCCACTTGAACAGTAAAATCGCCAGCCTAGAATATTGTATACTGAAAAATAAAGTTTTATAAATAAAAGAGAAATAAAGATTTTCTAGACAGGCAAATACTGATTTGTTAAGCCAAAATCTGTCCTGCAGGAAAAACTCAGAAGTGCAATATACATGGAGCAGCACATGAACACCCTTCAGTATAAAACCATCCAAAAGCTAAAGCTCAGAGCTCAAATAAAAGCAATAGTTCAAAAGTAAAACAAAGTAAAAGATACTAATCAACGGGATGAACAAAGCAGCATCTCACATATCAAGTCTATCAATCAATGTAAATGGCTTAAATTTCCCCTCATGAGACATAGGCTACCTGAATGGATTAAAAAATACAACCCAAGTATTTACTACTTTCAGGAAATACATCTAACTATCAAGGACTCCAGAAGACTTAAGCTGAAGGCATGGAAATGGAAAACAGAAGAAAGCAGGTGGAGTCATTCTCATATCAGATAAAATCAGCTTTAAATTCACAGTAGTAAATAAAGACAAAAGTGGGCATTATATAAAGATAAAGGAATAAATAAAAAGAACAAATAATAATATTAAATATTCAGGCACCTAACACAGAATCACCCAGATCATAAGGCAAACCCTACAATATCTAAGTGAAAAAATAAAAGAGCAGCCTCATACTTGCTGGGAACTCCAACATCTTACTGACAGACTGGATATAACATCCAGGAAGAAAATAAACACTGCGCTTAAATGATTCTCTAAAACAAAGAGCTTAATGGACATTTACAAAACATTAAACTACTGAATATATAACCCATTCTTCTCATTAGCTAATAAAACATTTTCCAGGATTTATTTTATCTTGGACTACCATATAAAAATTTAAAAAATAATAAAATAAAAATAAATCATAAATAAAAAAATCATATCATGTATCTCCTTAGACCCCAGCAGAATAAAACTAGTAACAGGGAAAGTGCCTGTGCTCAGTGGGTAGGGTGCCAGCCCCATATACCAAGGGTGGCGGGTTCAAACCTGGCCCCAGCCAAACTGCAACAAAAAATAGCCAGGTGTTGTGGCAGGCACCTATAGTCCCAGCTACTCAGGAAGCTGAGGCAAGAGAATCGCCTAAGCCCAAGAACTGGAGGTTGCTGTTAACTGTGATACCATGGCACTCTACCGAGGGTCACAAGGTAAGACTCTGTCTCAAAAAAAAAATAAATAAATAAATAAATAAACTCAATGAAAAACATGGAAATTAAACATTTAAGATGGAAAACAAATGATTTTTCAAACCAAATGCCTACATCTAAAGATAGAAAAATAACAAATAAAAAATCTACTGTGATAAAGTGGACATCATCATAGAGATGATAGCCAACATCACAGAGAATGGGGAAAAAGTTAAAAGCATTCACACTAAAAACTGAAACAAGAACCCACTTTTATTCAACATAGTACTGGAAATCCAAGCCAGAAATATCAGGCAAGAGAACAAAATAAAAGCATCTTTAAATTGGTGAAGAGGAGGTCAAACTGAAGCTTTTTGTTGATGATCTGATCTTATATGTAAAAAAAATTCATAAGACTCTACCAGGAGACTCCTGGAATTGATAAATAAATTCAAAATGTCTTAATTACAAAATCAATGTACACAAATCAGTAACATTCTCATACACGAATAACAGTTAAGCAGAGAGCCAAATCAAAGACACAATACCATTCAAAACAGCCACAAAGAAAAGCAGATACCTAGGAATATACTTAAGCAAAGAGATGAAAGATCTTTATAAGGAGGACTATAAAACACTGAGAAAAAAAAAATCACAAATAATGCAAAAACATATCATCCTAATGAATCAGGAAAATTAACACTGTTAAAATGCCCATACTACTCCAAGAGATCTACAGATTCAATGTAATCCTCATAAATTTACCAATGTTATATTTCCCAGATCTATTAAAAAAAAAAAAAAAAAAAAAAAAAAAAATTCTACACTTGGAAATAAAAAAGAACCTGAATAGCCACAGCAATCTTAAACAAAAAGAACAAATCTGAAAGAGATTTCAAAACATGCTACAAGGCTACAATGACCAAAACAGCATGATATTGGCTAAAACATGAAGATATAGAACAATAGAACAAAACAGAGAACCCATATATATGTCCATGCACATATAGCCAGTTGATCTTTGAAAAAGCAGCAATAATACACACTTAGGAATAGAAGCCCTATTCAACAAATGGTACTGGGAGAAAAGGATAGCCATATGTGGAAGAATGAAACAGGATTCATATCTCTTACCATTTACAAAAATTAATTTATGATCTATAAAAGGTTAAAATGTAAACCATGAAACCATAAGAATACTATAAGAAAATACTAGAAAAACTCTTCTAGACATTGGCTAGGCAAAAAACTTACAAAGAAGACTCCAATGGCAATTACAGCAGCACCAAAAATAAATAAATTGTGCTTTATTAAATTAAGAAAGAAAAACAACTGCAAACCTAGAGAAATAATCAACAGAGCAAACAGACAAACTATCAAATGGGAGAAAATATTTTTATACTATACAACCAATAAAGGGCTAATAATCACAATCTACAAAGAACTCTAGGATTTCAATAAGAAAATACAAACAACTCCATTAAAAAATGGGCAAAATGCATGAACAGAAGCTTTTCAAAAGACGGTAAGAGAAGTGTCCAATGAACATATGAAAAACATGTTAAACATCAATAATCATCAGGGAATTTCAAATTAAAACCATAGTGAGATATCACTTTATACTAGTTATAATGGCTTTTATTAACAATCCCATAATCAATAGATGCTGGTCAGAATGCAGAGAGGAATGAAAGCTTATACAGTTTTAGTAGGACTGAAAATTTGTGCAATCTCTATGTTAATGTGTATGGAGAATTCTCAAACATCTCAAATCAATCTATCATTTAGTCCAGCAATCCCTCTCCTGGGTATACACTCCCAGGGAAAAAAGTCACTTTTTATTAAAAAGACACCTGCACTAGAATGTTTATTGCAGGACAATTCCAACGTGCAAAGATGTGGGATCAGCCCCTACGCCCATCAGTTCATTAATGAATTAATAAAATATGGTAAATATATTCCATAGAAAGCTACTCATTCAGAAGAAAAAAAGAATTAAGGTCTTCCATAGCCATTTGGATAGAACTTCATTAACCTAAGTGAAGTAACTGGGAATGGACAAACACCACATATACTTGATATTTAATTGGAAGTAACTGATGAGTACAAATGTGGATAGCAGAAGTAAATCCAGTGGAAATTAGGTAGGAGAGAGATGGGAGGAGGGTCAGGGCAATAGCCTACTAAAGGGTACAATGAACTCTACCTGGGTGATGGGCACACTTATAGCCCTAACACAAGAATTACAAATGTGATCTATCTAAACAAACATATTTGCACCCTCTAATATTTTGTAATAAAAATATTGAAAAATTGAATAAAATGACATAACTTACTGAAAAAATAATGACCCTCATACTACAATTAAAGTATTATAATATTCTGTATTTGTCTATATATTTACCTTTAGGTTTTATACTTGTAAAGGCATGTGTGTTGCTATTTGGTATCAGGTATGTGTGTGTGTGTGTGTGTATATATATATATATATATATATATATATGCCACTTTTGTTGTTTTCAAAATGTTATCTTTACCTCACATTTTATAATTTTATTATAATGTGTTTCAAAGTATATTTCTTTGAATCTTTGAATTTATTTCATTTGAGATTATTCATGAATCTGAATAAATGGGATGTCCATTTCCATTTGAGAAATTTGAGAAATTTTTAGGCATTATTTCTCTAACTAAGATGATTCTCTTGCTTTCTCTCTTTCTCTCTCCTGATACTTCCATAATGCAAATATTGGTTCACATGCTATTGTCCATAATTTCTTTAGTTTTTATTCACTTTTTTTCATTGATTTCTTTTCTACTCTGACTAGATAATTATAAATGTGCTTTAGGTTCACTGATTCATTCTTCTTGATCACAAATGCTCTTAAACCCTTCTTGGGAAGTTTTCAGTTTAGTTATTGTATACATCAGCTCCAGAATATCAATATCTTTGAGGTTTTGTTTTGCTTTGTTTCTATTTGTTTGTTGACATTCTTGTCTATTCTTGCATGGTTTCTTATCTTTACTTAGTTCTGTATCTTTGTTCTCTTGTAACTCCCCATGTTTCTTTATGAATAACTCTGAATTCTTTATTGGGCAATTCATAAATGTTTATGTCTATAATGTCAGTTACAGGAAATATATTTTGATCCTTTGATTGTATTGCGTTTCTGTAAATTTTTTTTTTATTTTTATTTTCTTGTCTTATTGTCTTTACATTTGAAGAAACAAAAATCAATCTCAATCTTTACATGCTTGCTTTGACAGTCAAAAGTATGTATTTATCTACTTGGCTAGATATTTTTGAGGGCCTCCCAAAGAGCAAGCTGCCCACATTTTTTCCTCTGTATTTGCTGCTCCCATCAACCTATACCAGTTTCCTCAGCACTTAGGGTGAGGCAAGACATTAATTGCCTCCTCGGGTACAACATTAAAAGGCTGGTACATTTGTGATATCTTTCACCTCTCTTACCCGCGCCCGTTATGGGCAAAGCCTCAGGTTACCTTCTCAATTTGCAAAGCTATCCGGGCTACAGAAATCTCTCTTCTTTGTTCTTAGATGTCCCAGATATTTGAACTATGTCAATCCTATCACCATTGCATGTGAGGCAAGACAGAAATCAGAATTTTTAACAGTGCACTCAAAAACCAATATATTGAATGGCTAGTCACTGTCTATCTGTTCTCTGCTGTGATACTGTAACCTTTTGAATGGATTTTGGCTTCTCATGAATTCATTGTATTAATTCTGCATATCATTGTGAAACTGGTGTTTCTATTGAGGATTGTGGGCAGGGACTTCTAATATCTTGCTTGGTGTTTCTCTCAGGGATTGTGTGCAGGGACTTCTAATATCTTGCTGATACCACTCTCCTATATCTTTTTTTAAAGAATACAAAAATGAATTGCTAGGAAAATAAAAGTAAAAATATCAATAAAGTAAATACCAAAGAAATTGAAGTATATTTTTAGATTCAAGCCCCATACAATTCTGTCAAATTGTAATGAATTTTCTGGTATGTTAATCTATAACTCAATTTATGGGGATACTAATGAAATTGTGGCAAAAATGCAAGCTAGCATCTATCACTCAAAACAAATGAAAAGTGACAAAGGAGAAAATGTGCTTTTCATATATTCTGAATGAACATTACATGGTGTAAATGTGAAAACAACAATGGATGCATCTTTAAACAAATTATTCTACATTTAATTGATCATTGGAAAAGTAGTTATTTAATTGATGTCTCAAGTAAACATATTGTAAACAAGATGTGACTCACTGACAGTTTCTTCTACATTTCTACTTTCAAGTTGCCTATATTTTAGTTTAGGAGATTAAATATATGTTTTAAATTATTTCACTAAATGGAGATTAATAGAGCAGAAAATAGATTTGCAGAGAATCTTTCTTGATTTTTTGTTTTCATGTTTGTTATTGTGTTTTCAAAATGTCATGTTTGATTACAAATCAATGTTGACTATTGAAGATTAATATTTAATTTTCACTTTGAATAACACAATTTACCATGTAAGCATCAGCATGTGAAGGGATAGTTATACAAAATAGAAAAGACTGATAAATAGAGTACGTAAAATGAAATATCACAAAGGTAACTATGAGCTAAATTTTCACAAAATAGCAAGTATGTAATATTTGAAGAGGTAAAGCTAAACTGAATTATCAGGTAAAGATTAGCAAAAGAATGACATATAACTACAAATAGGGCAAATATATGCTCAAAATCAACAAAAGTAATATAGAAATATTAATATATTAGCACCAATTGATAAAAATGAAAATCAAGGAGAAAAAGAGCAAATCATCCAAATTTTAAAATTGTTATGCATAATTCTGCTTTAATGTAGATATTTTTGAAATATATAAATGCAAATCTTCTCCCAAGTAATAGGAGGAAATACCAAAATATATAGTAATACTCAAATGTATTAGTTTTTTAAAAATTGCTATTATAATAAGAATTACAACAGTGTCAGTGGCTTAAAACAACCCAAATCATTATCTTGAAATTCTTGAGGTCAGAACTTTCTAGGTTAAATTCAAAATGCCAGCAGGTTTGATTTCCTTTCTTGTGATTCTAGGGAACTATCTGGTTTGTGTCTTTTCTAATTTCCTAAAGGTTCCCCACATTCTTTGATACTTGGTCCTTTCCTCCCCCTTCACAGCCAACAATAATGGTCAAGTCTTTCTTATATTGACATCTCAATTGTTCTTTTTCCCTGTTTGCTTCTTTCAATTATAGGAAAATATGTGATTACACCAAGCTCACCTGGATAATGAAAATAATTTTCTCATTTAAGGTCATTTGATTAGCAGCCTTAAATTCATCTCAAACTTGAATTGCCCTCGTTGTATCATGTACAGTTTCAGGGGATTAAGATATACAGGTCTCTGAAGGAGGATTTACTTTCTAACATGTCATACACTTACACACTTTAAGAACATATAAACAAAAATAAGTAATGCTAAAAACTTTAATAGCCAAATAACATGCTTACTATATTTCCTTGTTGTTTACAACTCATAAATTATTTATATATTTTGTGTATACAAGTCTCATGAAGTTTTCATCTCTCACATATACAATACCTAAGAAAAAGTTCAATTATAATGTTCATATTATTTGATGAGAAAGTGATAGTCACACCATGTTCAATACAATAAGATAAAATGCACACTGTGTGTATGTGTTTGTCCAGTTAAATATGTATAACTATAACCAGTGGAATTAAAATTTTAAAGTGTCTTCTTAATTACTCTTAGTACCAATATAATTGAAATTGGAATTAAAACTTATTATGAATGTTAATTAAAGTGAAAAGACTAAAGTATCAGAAAGGTGGGGATGAGAACATTTATATCTATGGATCTACACCAAAGTTAAAGAGAAATAGTAAAAATAGTACATCTCAATTTCTCCATTTAAAAAATATCCAGATATAAGTAATAACAAACAAGATAAAACCAAAAGCCCCAACAACCAATGAGAGTATAGAAAGACGTGTTACAACCTTTGGTAAAAGTAACAACAAAGAGACATTAAAATATTTTTATGGCTCAACTGTTTCTACACTTGGTGCAAACACTAATTGTGTACAGAAGAATTATAGAGCTGAATGAATAAAATAAATAAATAATTTGTTTAATGTTATTCCAGACTTAGAAATAAACAAGTAAATAGGAAGTGTAAACAGCCGGAAAATGATGTCAAAATTATAGAGTAGATTTTTCTCCAAGTATTTTGTCAGAATATACTGAACAACATTGTACTGGGGAAAAAACCATAGAAAGTAAAGGAAGAGATATCATAAACAGTGAGAGGGGCTCATTTTCAGAGTTAAATACAATAAGAAAGAGGACCTTGGAGGAGAAAAACAAACAAACAAACAAACAAAAAACAAACAAAGAATAAAATCACCCTGAGAGTGAGAATATGGATATATTAAGCCTCTATATTTCTTACTTATAACAATGCCTGATACCACATAGATTGTCAATTAATATTTGTCCAAGAATAAAAGACAACATGAATACTAAAGATATCTTTCTCACCCTTGAGTTTCACCAAAGTAGGAATTGTAGTTAAATAAAGCTCAGAGTTACTTGACACAAGGTACATATGTGGTTAGGAATCAGGCAAGCAGCTATACAGTGGACCAAACTTTAATAGATAATAAAATATTATGTAAAAATAATTTTTAAAATTTTGTCACCACTAATTAATGTGGTGAACATTTTACATAAGTCAGTAGACATTTTCGATAAGTAGAAAAATGTAAATAATTGCTATCTATTTTGAAATAAACAGGACTCACAAATACGTGAATTAAAATACATGCTCTTACACACATGGACTATGGACAACAGTAGCTAAAGGCATCTGCTGACATGCAATAAATCATACTACAGTGATATGACAGAAAAAGATGCCAGCAGTTATCACTCCTGTACTTCCAAAAAGACAAAAAAAAAAAAAAAAAAAAAGAGAGAGAAATATAATTGAGTGACACATAGGAAAAAAATTAGAGTTTTGTTTATTTTATTTTGTGAAAATGTTAGATGTTTTTAGGTAATTTAAAGTCATTTCACAGGAATACTTTATTTCAACTTTTTAAGGATTCTGGTAAAAAAAAAAACAAAAAAAAAAACCTACCTTTACTCTTATATATTACTGGTACTTGTCTCAATTTTAGTAAAAGAAGATTTGTATCTTATCAAAAATGTGTTTGCAAATTTTGGAAACTTTTTCTTAAGCACAGGAGTTTACATTTTTTTAATATAAATATTCCAATTGCATATTTTTGTGGGAGAATAAATTCTCAATACCAATTTTTTAAATGTAAAATAAAGGCTTTGAAAATTACATTATCTTACCTTAGAGAAATATAAAGATGCTTTTTTTCTATTTTTCTGTCACTAAGGAAAACTGAAAACATTGAACATTGTATAATATACACTAAAAAACAAACTCTAAATGTTTTAGAGAAAATGTCACAATGGCAGGAAATTTCACTATTGGGGACCTTGGGATCTGAGGAAAGATTGGATGATGGTTTTCTGTTTTCTTACTGCTTCATATTTCCCTGAATTAGAGCTGAATAAGGCTGTACCTAGAGATGTTAATGGGTGAATACAAAAATAGCCCAGCAGAAATCTGTTCTCTTTCCCTACCTAAAGTACCAGAAAAGAGGCAATTTAGCAAGACAGAAAACTTTTTACAAAGTGCTCTACTACAGCCAAATAGCACAAAGCAAACTGACTTCACCACCAGCCCCAGCTGCAAAGGCCAAGTGGCTAGACTGAACATCTGTTACAAGAAAGAGCTGTGTGCATTCAGGGGAGAGCGCTTGGTTTCTGCTCCTTCTATCTGTGGTGGCAACCATAGCAGGAATGATCACCTCCAGTTACATCTGGAGGTTATACTACCAAAGAGGATGGTCTTTCTTTTTCATAAACATTAACTTCATTGTTAGTGTACTATCATTTATTTTCTCAGAAAAATAAATGTCTATTTTTTTAATTCAATGTGTGCCAAGTGATGTATAATTATGACTTCATCTAATTTAACTCAGATATGTATGTATGTTTGTGTGCATATGCGCTCCTCTGTGTATATTTTTAAAAGAAAGTAAGAGTAAATTATTTTTATTTAGGAATTGATACAGACATGAAAATCTGTCATAGAACTTGAGAAAGGGAGCAAATTTAACAGTTTTTCTTCTTTTATATAAAGTTTTTTGTTTGTGCCACTTATGTTTTAGGAATTATTCTAGGCTCCTAGGCTTCAACAAAATAGACACAAAATTATCTGCCCTCCAGGCACTATGAATTAAAAACTATGATCAATTATATAAGACAATCAAATAATAGCTATATTAAAAATAAAATTCTGTATGGATGCTATGGATGGGATTGTGGAGAATACATGTAAATAGGGTGGTCAAATCTCATTTAGTAGATAATATTTAAGCAAAATTATTTGAATTATGTGAGAAACGGTGAAATATAGAAAACTTTTAAGTAGAGTTTCCTTTTCCTTTTTTTTGTAATTTCAAGATATTAGGTCAGTACATATGTTTTTTTTGCATGAATACCTTGTATAATGCTTAAGTTGGGGCTTTTAGTGTTCCCATCAACAGAATAATGTTTACTATACCCATAGATAAGTTTTTACCACTCCTCTCTCCAACCCTCCTTCCTTCTTAGTTTCCATTATTCTTTATATCCTTTTGTACTCTTGTGGACCCATTATTAGCCTACCAATTATTAAAGAGTACACATTGTATTTGTTTTCCATTCCTAAGACATTTCACTTCAAATAATTGTCTCCAGTTTCATCCAAGTTGCTACCAAAGACATTATTTCATTCTGTTTTATGGTGGAGTAGTACTCCATGGTGGAGTGTGTGAATGTATGTACACCAAATTTTCTTTATCTTTTTGAGGGGAATTTCTGATGTAATTTGGCTAACACTGCTTTGTACAAACATCTTATGGTAAAACATAAATTAGATTTGTAGAAATATTATTCTTCTGTGTATAAAAATGTTAACTTGTCTTATGTACCCACACAGATATGAGTTTATATTTACACATAAAATATGTGAAATATATTGTAAAATTTATAATATAATTTGTCTAGACTCATAACTAGCGTTTTAAGACAAAAAAATTTTTATTTTCTAAATTTTCTTGTGTCACACAAAAGAAAAAATTAAATAAATTATCAAATCACACAGCAATCCTATCTGTGTATGTAAAAATTGAGTTTACCTAACCTGAACTTGTTTTGAATTTATATTATGGATTTTATATGTAAAAATTGCAGCTGTGAAATGGAAGCCAAACGTTCAAACTAAACAAAGCCTGGGGACTCTTAGTTGAATCTTACATTTCAGTGTAATGATGCATGTATGACCAGATTTAAAAATTCTTCCCTTGAAAAAGATTAATATTGGCCTGTGCATTGGCTCACATCTGTAATTCTAACATACTGTAATGCCAAGGCAGGAGGATCCTTGGACCTCAGTAATTTGAGACCAGCTTGAGCAACAGCGAGACCCCATCTCTTCTAAAAATAGAAAAATTAGCCCCGAGTTGTGGTGGGCACCTGTAGTCCCTGTTACCCAGGAGGCTGAGGGAGGAGGATTGCTTGAGTCCAAGAGTTTGAGGCTGCTGTGAGCTAGGCTGACACCAGGGCACTCCAGCCTGGGCAACAGAGACACTATTTCAAAAAAACATTTAAAAAAATTAAAAATGTAATATTTATCATACCTAAAGAAATAAATAAAACATGTCATAGTTGAGAAATCTCTGTGTCTGTAATTGAGTTATTTGAAAAGCAGTAAGGCACTCAAATTTTATAGATGTAATATATGTGGAAGATTGCTCAAGTAATTAGAGATACAATTTTATGCCAAGTTTGGTGGTATATTGTCTGATATGTTAAAGAGAATCTCAAAAATGATAATTAAAGGAACAAAAACCAGCAAGGCATTTAACAGAAAGTTTTTATAGACTAATAACAACTGAAAGCAAACTGCTATAGGCTGTATCAGGGGTACACTTGCATTAATGTTCTATTGCAATTCTGACCATAATATTGTTAGTATATTATTTTACCTACATAACACATCTATCTATGAAACTCTATATAAAATATACTCAAGAGGAATAAAAAACATACTAAGTCAGAAGGTTTTATTTAAGATTTTAAAAAGAGGGGACTAAGTCATTTCCTTACTGTTAATCCCACTACATTTTTTAGGGCAATACTTTTTGTGATTAAAGGATACAAGTAGGTAGCATCAAGATGACAAGAGGCATCTAAGTCATGATTTGTTTTATAACACCAACCAAGAGAAATATCTACAGTTTTACTCCACCTGTATCAGCATTTAGACATTGTTCAATACAATACAAACCATGGCAAATGCAGTCATTTCAGAACATTAAAATATCACAATTATTTGCAATTCTTCCAAATTTTGTCAGCAAGCTAACATTTCTTTTTATTTCTACAATACACTCCATGGTGGGCATTTCTCCTTTACTCTCCTTCGATCACCTCAAATTGGAATATGTTTGAAAAGAAATGCATATTAATCCTTATCTGCAAGGCCCAAGCCAACACCTTCTGAAATTATAATATCTGAATTATTGCAAATACCACTTTCCCTTTCCTATCATTTCAGCGTGTGTAAGATAATATTATCTATTTTGAATTTCTCATTTTTAAGAAAAACTCTAAATAGCTTCTCTTACACACCACTTTTTCTAATCTAAGTAATTTCCCATTCTGCTGAGTGATCAAATTTTATAAACTTTCCACAGCATAATCTTTCAATCATCACCTTTTGGGTTGCCTTCACCAAGCTCCTTGTATCTGCCTATGACTTTGTTCTTCCTCTTGCCTATTTTTTGAATAATCTTATTAACATTCATTTTAAATTACTTTGATTACATCTTTTTATTATGACCAAATGTGAAAGACATTTCCCCTTACTCCAAAATTAGAGAGAATGAAAAATAGGTATTTCATTTCATTTGTGTTTTTTTACTACATTGAAGTTGGCAAGACGCAAAGAGAACATATGGGACGAAGATTGCTCATCACGCTGTTCTGTCCATCCTCAGTCATAGAAGATGAACAATCAGGTAAACTGGGGAGATTTTTGTGTTTCTCTGCATTTATAAAAATAATACATCCAACTTCAGAGTGAAATAGATCTAGGCATATGGGCTTCTGGAAAGACTAAGAAATGATGAGAATTCGAATCAATAATCCTCAAGTAATTATTTTAATAGGGACAGGAGAAACTTTTTCAATAATAAATTTACTTTTTATTCTCTTATTTCTAAATTAGCCATTTATAAGTGCATTTATAATGGGATTTCTGAAATAGGCAATTTGTTGAAAAAGTGCACATTAAGCATCTTTAATCTTCATATAATGAATTGAAATCAGTCTTTACAGTTGAACAGCATACCAATTTGCATTACAGTGTTCATGTTCAAATTTCACTATAACATGAAATTCATGATATAATTTTACTTTTACCTGTCCCTTTTGGTCTACTTCTCATGATGCTGTTATTTCCCCTTCCTGTAGCCATGTTGTCTTTATAGCAGTTTTCCTGTAAATTGTGTTGGGACTTAACGCTCTTCTCAGCTTCTTCTTTTCTTGATGTGGCATAGTCCTTTATATGTCATCTCATAATTTTGAATTTTTTGAAGTTTAGTTGAGGCAATATATTGCTATCAAAAGTTTGAGATACATGAAAAGTTCAAAGAATTAGAAAACTTCTATAGATCATGGCATTGTGTGTGCTCAATGAACACCATGGGGCCAAAACATAAGGGAGTATGGGGAGAATAAACAAATGAATCAATGCTTCTTTTAAGGCTCACCACTATGGGTGAATTCACCACTGGAAAATGACTTAAATTCTGGTTTCTTAACCTGGACCTACCTCTATTTCTTTTTTTTTAATTATTATTAAATCATAGCTGTGTACACTAATGCAATCATGGGGCACTATACACTGGTTTTATAGACCGTTTGACACATTTTTGTCACACTGGTTAGCATGCCTTCCTGGCATTTTCTTAGTTATTGTGTTAAGACATTTACATTCTACATTTACTAAGTTTCACATGCACCACAGGTGAAATCCCACCAATCACCCTCCCTCTGCCCACCTCCCTCATCCCTCCCTTTCCCTTACTCCTTTCCCCCTATTCTTAGGTTATAACTGGGTTATACATTTCATGTGAAAGCCATAAATTAGTTTCATAGTAGGGCTAAGTACATTGGATACTTTTTCTTCCATTCTTGAGATACTTTATTAAGAAGAATATGTTCCAGCTCCATCCATGTAAACATGAAAGAGGTAAAGTGTCCATCTTTCTTTAAGACTGCATAATATTCTATGGTGTACATATACCACAATTTACTTATC